>CM064504.1:23221229-23384063 GCA_032716605.1 Paralithodes platypus | reverse complement strand
ACTCAACACGGCTTTCGGTAAAGAAAAAAAACGTTCCTGTTTAACAAAACCTCTTAAGGACTTTCTTCCACGATATCCTCAACCCTCTACGATGAGAGGGGGTGGTTGGTGGTTAAAGCTGTAGATATTTATATACCTTTGATTCTTCAAAAAAGGCCTTTGACAAAGTTCCCCACAAACCGTTTATACTGCTCTTTTTAAAAAAAAAAGCGCAATGGATTTTCATGGAAATACAAGACGGTGTTGTTTTTGAAATGGATAGAAAATTGGCTCAGCGACAGAAAGCAAAGAGTAGGTCAAATAAACGGTAAGAGGCATCCAAAATGTGGACCAATGTATAGTAGCGGGGTACCCCAGGGGATCGGGTACTAGGACCAATTCTTCTTTCTAATTTACATCAACTTGACATAGATGAGGGGGCTCACCTGTACCAATCTCAAAATTTGCTGACGATACCAAAAAATTGCAAAATAGCGTACTCCTCAAACAAGAGAACAAGTTGGACGATATGCAACACAATTCTAGATAATTGTCCATCGGTTTGGGCCCAAATTTGGCAAATGAGTTTTTTCATCCCCCCCCCCCCATTGCGGATAAAATTGTAAAGTATCTACAGAATCGGCACCATACCTACAATGAGAAAGCAAACTATTCAGATGCAATGGCACGTCAGCTTAAGAATGTAAACAGAGAAACCGATCTGGGAGTAAGTAACCAATATCGAGTAACCTAAAACCGAGGGTCAACAATGTTCAGAACGTTGTTAAGAAGGCAACAACAAAATAATTGGCTTTATAGGCAGGTCATCTTGAGCATAAATCCAAGATGCAGTTATCCTAACCCTTTACAAGTTCAATTAGTCCCGCCCTCTCTCTGGAATACTGCGTTCAATCCTGGTGCGCCTCTTTACCAAAAGAGATATAAAACACAAGCATAGACACGAGTTCAACGTAGCGATATGTTACCCAACCAATGATACCTAGCCTAAAGAAACAAACCCAGTACGAAAGAGCGTCTTAGACGAATTAAATCTATTTCCTTATAATCCCAGCGCACGATTACGAGGTGACTAATTAATTAAAGTGTTTGCAAAAAATCATCAAAAGGCATTTTCGACAATATGAACTGTAGTAAGTACTTTCCCGTATCGCCCAATCTAATTAAACCCCGGGGAAACGTGTTGCCCCAAAATTCTTGGTTAAATTCTTTTAAACTCAGCACCAAACAAAGAAAATGGAATCTAAGAATTTCTTCTTCAATCGAGTTTTGTCAAACTTGTTGGAATGGTGCTTCCCCCGAAACGTTTTATTAGACTGCATCAACGTTGAGTTCATTTTAAACTTCCGCCTAGACAAATATCTCGCATCAAACCCGCGACTTGACTGCGTTTGTAAATGAATAACCTTTATTTTATCCCCACCTCAGTTACTAAAACCATCTGTCCACTACTAACTTCCTGAATGCCTGCCACGGACATTAGTTCCAGGGCAGTTTAATTCCCCTTTCGCAATGTTCCCTTACCCACTCCTAAAGCCACTGTTTGGACACTTGATCCTCAGTGTTTTTGGAGGACAAGGCAACCTAGAAGGGATCACTAGATCTGTTGTTGCTTGATTTCCTGCCTCCTCCTTCCTCCTCCTCCGCCTACTCCCCCTCTCCTCCTCCTCCTCCTGCTCCTCCTCATCCCTCCCCCTCCTCCTCCTCTCCTCCTCCTCCTCATCCCTTCCATCCTCACCTCCTCCTCCTCCGACCATCCTCCTCCTCCTCCTCCTCCTCCTCCTCCTCCTCCCTTCTCCTCCTCCTTTCTCCTCCTCCTCCTCTCCTCATCCTTCCTCCTCCTCATCCTCCTCTCCTCATACTCCTACCTCCTCCTCCTTCTCCTCTCTCCTCCTCCCTCCTCCCTCCTCCCTCTCCTCTTTCTCTCCTCCTCCTCCTCTCCTCACTCATCCTCCTCCTCCGTCCTCCATCCTCCTCCTCCTCCTCCTCCGCCTACTCCTCCTCCTCCTCCTCTCCTCTACATCATCCTCCTCCTCATCGCATCCTCCTCCTCCTCCTCCTCCTCCTCCTCCTCCTCCTCCTCCTCCCATCATCATTACCTTGGTCCTAATTATCCTGGTGACCATTGCAATTTCCGCCAGGCAGCAGTCAACATATTGCGGGATACGTGGCCGAGGCTAAAGAAGCAAAGGAAAAACTAGACTTTCTCCAGTGTTCGTGGGTTTGAGAGAGAGAGAGTGTGTGTGTGTGTGTGTGTGAGAGTGAAATGAGAGTATGAGAGAGAATGAGAGTATGAATGTGTGAGTGTGAGCATGAGAGTGAGAGATATAACACTAATATGGCTACATAACAGAAGCCGTACTGACAACGATTCGCTTCTAGTTTCTGCATGTCAGAGGAGAAACGTTATCAATCAAATGTTTCATATCATAAGTTGCTTGGCCTACATCTATTCTGTCACCTTTTTGCATTATATATTTACGAGCAGATTAGAGGAATTATTCTATCTACAAAAATTAACAGTGCACTATCAGAGTATACGTAGGCAAGTATTCGTGACTCTTGCCTCTGTAACTGAAAAAAAGGCTAGAGCAAATGGCCTATAAATTCCGCACCTATTGCCTGGCTAACTCTTCCCAAATGGTACGAATGTTAGCTTGATTACTCTAGTCGTTTTGAGTTATAGATATGTTTTGTCCTACTTATAATGAATAGGGTAGAGTGTCCTTGTACATTCACAGTCACTAATTCGAAGTCTCGAAAAATATAAAGCAACCTCCGAAATAAAAACAAATCAGGTAAATAATTAATAGTTTCAATTCAACCTGAAATAGCTTTGGAAATAATATGCAAAAACTTTAAACGACAGCGACTGTACATTAATCAATAGCGATATCAGAAATATTTACACATTTTGCATGAGGAAAGCAAATGAATACAAAAATATTTTCAAAATATGCCAAATCTAATAACAAATAAAAATACATTGAAATTTAAGTAACTACGAACGGCTTTCATCAGGTGTTCATTATTTCAGAAGAGCTAATGGAGTCCCACTAAAATTTCTAAGTAAAGCTATATACTGTACATATTATATTACTGGCAAACGGAAATAATTATCTCTCTCTCTCTCTCTCTCTCTCTTTTTTTAAGGGACCGTACTAAAAGCTTAAAATATGAGATAGGGCCGTATTTTCTGGAAAGTTTAATTTTTTCTCGAGAAGTGAAGTGGCGTTTTAATATCTTTCCAATATCTTTCTTATGAGAGAGAGAGAGAGAGAGAGAGAGAGAAGAGAGGGAGAGAGAGAGTGAGAGAGAGGAGAGGAGAGAGGAGAGAGAGAGAGAGAGAGAGAGAGAGAGAGAGAGAGAGAGAGAGAGAGAGAGAGAGAGAGAGACAGAGAGAGAGAGAGAGAGAGATAGAGGAGAGAGAGAGAGAGAGAGAGAGAGAGAGAGAGAGAGAGAGAGAGAGAGAGAGAGAGAGAGAGAGAGAGAGAGAGAGAGAGAGAGAGAGAGAGAGAGAGAGAGAGAGAGAGAGAGAGAGAGAGACAACAACAGAACAAAGAACCTATTCCCTAGTGTCAGACCAACAGACTAACCAACAGGTAATAACAGAGAAGGAATAATGAAGGGAATTATAGCCAACGAAATAACAAAACAAAAATCCAGAAAACATAGTACCAAAAATATCTTAGTCCATAATAAAACGGGAATAGGCCTATACAGTATGTACCATGGAAATGAAAGTCACGTTTGGTGTAAGGGATTTTGTTTTCAAGTCACGTTTGGTGTAAAGGATTTTTTTTTTTTCAAGTCACGTTTGGTATAAAGGATTTTTTTGTTCAAGTCACGGTTGGTATAAGGGATTTTGTTTTCAAGTCACGTTTGGTATAAGGGATTTTGTTTTCAAGTCACGTTTGGTATAAGGAATTTTGTTTTCAAGTCACGGTTGGTATAAGGGATTTTGTTTTCAAGTCACGTTTGGTATAAGGGATTTTGTTTTCAAGTCACGGTTGGTATAAGGGATTTTGTTTTCAAGTCACGTTTGGTATAAGGGATTTTGTTTTAAAGTCACCTTCGGTATAAGGGATTTTGTTTTTAAGTCACATTTGGAATAAGGGATTCTGTGTTCTTTATAGTAAAATTAAATATAACATGAAACACAATGACGTACCTTGACAACCGAAGAATGTACAGTAGAGGCTCGTCACACGTATGTTTCTGAAATAATGGAAATAATTCATATTAAAACCCTTGCTGGAAGAACACCACAGACATACTTGTTTTTTTCCATAACACCATGTATTTATCCCATGACTGCGGTTCAATATATTTTTTTTTCCAAAATGTCCGAAATTATCTCCCCGTTCAAAGTTACGTCATTTTACCGGTACGTAATTTTCATCAGATTCTGGTTACCATTAGATGATTTTCTTTAGTTTATAATCTACCTCTACGACTCAAATGGGTAAATACTATCTCAATAAACTCTCTTTAATAACATAGGTCGTTCTTAAACTGCATAAAATCATCTAATTTTAGCTAGAATCAAAATTAAATAGACGTCATGGTGCTGAAGGGGTTGAATGAAACACAGAACAATGGTATTCATAATGTTAACCCCTTCCGGACCGGCGACGTCTTGTATTATTTTATCCTTGCTACGTTTAGACGATATTGTGCAGTTTAAATGGATCTGAGGTAGTAAAAAGGGTTAGTGAGATAGTTCGAAGACTGTTAATTGCTGGAGGCTCTTATTAAACTGTATAAAATCGGCTCATAGTAGCCAGAATAAAGTCAAATGGACGGCATCGGTACTGAAAGGGTTAATCTCTCTCACTCACACACTCTCTCTCTCTTTGATCTACCGGTACCCATTTTTCTTCCTCTTTATCTGCTCTCAGTCTGCAACATGAGGAAATTAGGTTTAATGTTGTAATTCACTATCTCTCTCTCTCTCTCTGTCTCTCTCTCTCTCTCTCTCAATACAATGGTGTCATGTTATTTTATTCCGGCTTCCCACTTTCCCTTACTATCGGGTTTGCTATCTCTACTAGAATTAAGTCCTAACCACTTCGCTGTGACCGTAAGGTCTGTGTGGCCAGTGTATCTATGTAAATCTCTATCTAGCTAGCCATCCATCTACAGTAGCTACCCATCCACCCATCAAAGTATCCATAAATGAAATTAGCCATCCATCTAGCTATCAATCAATCTATCTATCTATCTATCTATCTATCTCTGGCACAACCAACTTCCCCCAGCCAACCTTCAGCCTCTCATTAACCAACTTTTACTTCTGCATCCTTGTTATTTTTAACCAGATAAGTTTACTGCTCCACGCTCAAGATTTTTTTTATATACTGTATATACAGTAGTTCTTGCATATGAGGCATGCTGTTCTAATTCAAATATATCTTCATCATATCATGCTCTTCTTAAATTGCACTATGTATGTGTCTAAAGGTGCATTCATAGTAATTTTCCAAAATGTATATAAACCCCTTTGTTATTCGTAAACGATTATGAGAATATATGTACCGACATTGTAAAAAATGATTGGCATTCATTTTAAAAGTGCAAACTTGATAACTATGAAAATTATATCTTAGAAATGGAAGCTAACAGAACACTAGTCTTTTAGAACTGGATTCGTATATTATAATCAATTGTTCACCTCTATTATGTACACAAAGGCCAACAGAGCAGTCAGTAGAGCAAACTGCTCCTCCATGCGACCAAATCTTGGGAACAGGATGGTACAGTATGAAATAACCACCAATCATCACCAAATTGTGACAATTGTGACAGTGCAGTCCTTGCATAACCTTGATCACAGTACATAGCGTAACATCGAGTAAAAACTCTTAGTGTGAACAATTAAAGGGGTTTAAGTGAATAGATGAGTCGGGGGATTATTAGATGTGGGCTAAAATTAAAGAAAAAAGCAATAAATAACTTTAAACATACACGTTATAGCATTATATTTAAAACAATTTGTTGTTTTACTAACAGTCAACCAAACAGAAGCGTATTGTTCTCGTTAGGGTGAATTGGAAGCCAGTCTACAACGCCTTTCAGCTGAAGAAGACTACAAATAGAGAGACAAACAAACACAACGAGGATCCTATAATATCCAGGGTTCAGAGAGTATCCATAAAAACACTGTATAAACGAAGATCAATACAAAATTGTCTGGTTGACAGGTAGTGGTGCAGAGTGCTCAAACAATGTCAGACAAGGCAAGAGGTAAATGCGTGATCTGGTATGATGGAACTGTTGTATATCTGAGAGAGAGAGAGAGAGAGAGAGAGAGAGAGAGAGAGAGAGAGATTTATATTACTAGGATTAGCACTGATAACTTGACGGCTTGGGGATAAAAATAAAACTATTTCGACAAGTTTTAACGAGCTTGATGTTGAAGGGAGTATAGGCTAATATATTAGCAGCATCACGTTTTGTTTTGTTTTTATGTTTTTGAGGGGGGATAATACTATAGGCTATATAAATTAGTGTTGTGGTAGTTAGTGATAAAGTAAGTCAGCAAATATTGTGTAAATGGTTTAGATGCTTATGTTCTGGGTGTGGTGTCCCGAGTTCGAATCCCGGGAGGCCCATATGCTTTCAATAGTTTATTAAAGTACATTGGGGTTTGTAATTGATGATTAATATTTAGAACGGGGTGTTACTTATACTTAAAAGCCTTTGTGACCATCAGGGGTGTTTAGAAACCTTTAGTTTAGTTATTTCAACCTCTGCAGTTGTCTTTGAGTGAGCTGTGGGCAGAAAACAAATTTTGGAGAGGTAATTATGAGATGGATAGAACTCTATTTCTGAATGCTAAACGGCAACCCCAGAGTCCACGGGATTGCGAGAGGGTTAAATGTTTCCGGCAGTAATTCTCAGGTTATCTTCCCCAAAACTGCGGCACTAAAGCAGGTATCACACGAGAGCATTTTTAGTCAACATTCGATAATCAAATTTTTTCTGGCAACATTTCTGGACTATTTTGCACTGGTATCGGAAACTGGACTGTTAGTAGATGAATTTACGTAACCGAAATATATAAAATGTTGACCTCATAAGCTGCCAGACCAGTGTTGAGGATAAATGTTGAGGGAAAAGGCGCTCGTGTGATACCGTCTTTACAGCGTCGTTACGTTGATCTGGCCTTAACCCCTTAAACTTTAATCTGGTTGTGTCACTTTTAGTCTAGTTAAGGGGAGGTGGGTCGTTTTTCT
The DNA here is from genome assembly GCA_032716605.1 of Paralithodes platypus. Classification (NCBI taxonomy): domain Eukaryota; kingdom Metazoa; phylum Arthropoda; class Malacostraca; order Decapoda; family Lithodidae; genus Paralithodes; species Paralithodes platypus. The sequence continues at coordinate 23,376,828 of CM064504.1, read as the reverse complement.
GGCCCCCCTTCTTCCTCATGTTTAGCCTCATTAGTTTTCAAATTTTAAAGCGTTCGGCCCACTAGTCTGGCGATTTTAACACCTTTTGCTCCGTTTCGTTGTAAATTTTAAGATCTTTCGTGCCATTCAGGTGTCGATATTTTCCTGGCGAGTGATAGCGAGCCTTTAATTATAAAAGGAATCGGCCTTCGGCCGGGATATTTTGTACAAATTTATCTTGAAGGGGGGTCTAGGAGGTGTTTTTCTTAGTTTGATGGAGGTCTAGCGAGGAAACTAAAAAATAAATGAACATTCATTAATAGACCAAAACAAAACAGCCACTAGCCCCTTAACCCTTTCAAGCTCCAATACGCATTTCTGTTGTTTTCTGGTAATTATTAGACGATTGTATTCAGATTAGGAAGGGTATATGGAAGTCAGAGGGTTGATTGAGATAACCTTTACCCTTTTAATACCCACAGATCCTTCCTAAGCTGCTTAAAATCGTCTAATGGTACCCAAATTAAACTGCTAAAACGCGTCAGAGCTTCAGAGGGTTAATCTTGAGTCTGTTAACCCTGTGATGACAGAATTTTCCTCTTATTCGGATTACCATTAGATTATTTTCTTTGACATATGGTATAGGCCTACCGTATTATACCTTTAGGACAAAAAGAGGTAAATCCTATCTCAGTAACCCTTATTAATAATATACGACCTTCCTAAACTCCACAAAATCGTCTACGGTAATGTTAGCCAAAATATAATAGCCTTTTGTCTCCCTCATACACATAGAAAACGACATAGGGTGTCCTCATACTGAAGGGGTTGACATTTTCTACAACTTAGTTAGAATGAAAATAAATCCCATGTGAGGAAGAGCACTTTATTGACAACGTTTCGCATATAGCTTCATCAGGCCAATGCCATACATACATACGGTGTATGGCATTGGCCTGATGAAGCTACTGTATATGCGAAACGTTGTCAATAAAGTGCTCTTCCTCACATGGTGTTTATTTTCATTCTGTCTAATTTTCAAAGTATATTTTTTATCAACTTAGTTAGAACCTGTAGGAATCATGGGGACTAACTCGTCACAATTAACTGACTTCCTAAGCTGAATAAAATCACCTAATATTAGCAGAATATATGTTAATTGGCGTCATAATAACTTTAGCAACAAGTAGCCTATCTATGCGTTTCTGACAAATAACACACACAGAGAGAGTGATGTAAGGGCTAACCGTAAATATGCATTAGTGTAACATATTGGCCACTACCTTGCTGACAGTTCGTATTTGTGTGTGTGTGTGTGAGAGAGAGAGAGAGAGAGAGAGAGAGAGAGAGAGAGAGAGAGAGAGAGAGAGAGAGAATTTCGGAGGCCATCAAATTTTCTGGATAAACACAATTGTATCTTAACCATTTCGGCATGGGGACTTTGGTAGGGAAGCACGACCCACTGTGGAGTGTTTCGGCTAATTTTCGTTCACTATAACTCGCCCTAGCATGATTACTATAGAAGCGGGTGAAGTGAGACTATGCTTATTGAAAAATTTAGGTTAGAATCTACCAATGCAAATCTAGTTGATTTACACATGTACTCAGTGGCCCTCAGAGTGACTGCGGCAATATTTCTGTTTGCCAAGCTCCTGCGGGCCACAAACCGGGCGTTATTTTCCAGCCAGTATCGTCTTTTTCTACTTGTGATAACTTTATGATATAACCAGTTATGTTCCCAAGTAATGAGTTTGGAAGACAGTAGGCCTATGACTTATGGCCGGTAACATGATATGAACCTCACTTTCATACCTCATATGTACGGTAGCTCTAACAAATACACATGGAAGTGGACCTGTGTATGCTTGTATTTCAGATTCCAAAACACCTCTTGCTTGGACCAAAGACCCTAGAGAAAGGAAGACAGACCTGCCTTATGGGCGGCCCAGTCGGCATGGGTCAGACTAGCCACCTAGCGGCTGATAGGAATAAACACTGCAGTTGGCGGCCTCATTCAAGTGGGAGAGGTGTGAGTTTCTCGTACACGTGGATATTGATGGCTTATTATTGTTGCCACGATGGGGATTACAGGATGTTCAGCTATAAACTGCTGCAATCATTCAAAATAGAATAGAGACCTGTCCTTTTTCCGCTTTCCAAAGGATCCTAAAAGGTGAGTTTTAACTTAGTTTTGTAGCTAGGAAATGCATAATTTTGTACTATCAAATCATAATGTATCTGATGTCTGTGACACTGATAGTGTACCAGTCTTCAGGTTTATTAACTAACAGGAATTATGCGTCAGCCTGATGTTTTAATGGCACACTATAATGATCATTAAGCCTATTGAAAAAAATATATATGAAAACTGAAGGCTATTTGCTGCCGTCCATAAGAGTTCAGAGTGAATAAGATTTTCAGCCACATTTCCAAGATCACTTGCTGGGGTACTGTTAATACGTAAAATATATTAACAAGGATTCTCTATACTAGTTACCGGTATTAACAATTACTAAAGGTATTTTCGATCTCACTATTGTGTGCCACATAATTATGAACGCAGTTTAGTCATAAACACGCATTGCATCAAGGTGTGACGACTATAGGCTATGATGTTAGAGGAAATGGTGATTATAATAATTATAGAACACTGGTGGTAATGGTGATGCTGTGTTAGGCTAATTATATTAGTGATTAATGGTACAACTAATGATGGTAACTGTTATTTTAAGGCTTAATATATTTTACAATTAAATGTCCATAAATATGAGGTAATATGTTATAGATGATAGCTAGCATACAAATATATAAAATATACACTAAGAAAATATTTTAATTCTCAACATTTCATATTGGAGAGAATGAGAGAGAGAAAGAGTGTGGGGGAGGGGTTGACACCTCAGTAGGGACTATTTAATCCTAGGGGAGGGTATATTTGTCATTAGCAAAGGAATGGAAACACGCACACACATTTTGTGTGTGAGAGAGTGAGAATGTGTGAGTGTGAGAATGTGCGTGTGCAATTTTCTACCTTTCCTGAGCTAATCACGGCACTAGACAATCTATTCCACACATCTACAACTGTTTCCAAACTACTGCTTACCTATATCTCTCCTAAAGCAGAACTTTCACTCTGCAGAAATTGCTTGTTTATAATTGCACAAGTGTATTGCAGAATAGCAATATACTGGAAAATTCACAAACTAAATAATAGTTATCGAGCTTTCCAAATGAAAAAACAAACCAGGAAATCTTTAATTTTGAAACATGTGTAGTGCTAACAGGTTCACATCAGGCCTAAGATGCTCGGGGAATAAGTGTGGTAATATACAGCCCATTTACTCCAGCCCTGTTTTAGTTACAGAGATTAGAAGTAATACTTTCTGGCCTAACTATAATGAACAGGGTATAGTAGTAGTAGCAGTTGTAGTGGTGGTGGTGTATTCACAAACAATGTTACATAGTCATAAGAATGGCTTTATAGGTGGTGGTGGAGTCTTAGGCTGCAGTACCGTATATAATCACAATGTTCTGTAGTTACACTTAGTTACACTTAGTTACACTTAGTTGTATTCCGTCCGTTAGTGACACAGTTGAGCTGGGGCTCCACTGCGACCAGGCAGCTCCCTTTCTTCCACTCTCCATTCCAGAAGTCGGTTGGAGTTGGTGCTGGGGTATCCTGGTGTTGGTGGCCGGTCCGGTATTTTGGCCAGCCACATGTCCAAGTGTTTCTTGAAGGTGTCTGGAGACACCCCGGTCATGTTCCTGAGAGGGGCTGGTATACAGTTGAACAGTCTGGTTCCATTGTATGTAAAGCTGTGATGGATCAGGGATTTGATTTTTTGTGTTGATCCCGGCGTAGTCCTCACATAGCACAGCCTCCCTCGCCTTTGGTGGTGAGTCTCTTGGATGTTTGGATTTGGTACCTTTTTTTCCAAAATCTTCCAGACGTAGATGATGATGTATCTCTCCCTACGTCTATGAAGTGAGTACAGCTGCAGCTCCTTAAGTCTCTCCCAGTAGTTAAAGTGTTGAAACCCATGGATTTTACTGGTGAATGTCCTCTGGGTGGCTTCAATTTCTGTTATTTCTCCTACTTTTTGGGGAGACCAGAGCTGGGAGCAGTACTCCAGTCGTGGTAGGACCAGTGACTTCCACAGTGTTAGCATACACCTCTCATTTCTTGTGTGGAAGGTTCTCAGGATCCAGCCTGCTATTTGTTTTGCTGTTGTTGTGGCTTTGGTAATATGCTGGAAAAAAGTGGCGTCACTGCTCATATTTACTCCCAAGTCCTTCACTGTGTCCTTGGCGGTAATTTCTTGCTGTCCACTTTTGTAGTTGGTGTCGTTTTGTAGTGCTCTCTTGTTCCCGTACCTTAGAAGCTCGAACTTGTCTCCGTTTAGGGCCATGTTGTTTTCTTCTGCCCACTTCAGGATTTTGTCCAAGTCTTGTTGTAGTAGCTGAGCATCATGTTGTGAGGTGATTTTCTTCATGAGTCTGGTGTCGTCTGCAAACGATGTGGCTGTTGAGTGTTCCAGGTCCCTGTCGATGTCTCCTATCATGATGAGGAATAGGAGAGGTCCCAGTACTGATCCTTGTGGTACTCCGCTGATGGCCCCACCTGCTTCTGATAGGCTTCCTTGAACCGTGACTCTTTGTTTTCTGTTGGTGATGAAGCTGTGGAGCCATCTTCCAAGGTCTCCCCCTATTCCCAGTGATTTGAGTTTATTATGTTTATGTTTGGTAGTGTTAAGAATAAATATACAAGGTGGTGGTGGTGGTCTACTGTATTGCAGGCTATTACATATTCACTATGTTCTGTAGTCTATATAATATACTGTAAACTCTACACTTCTGTTTCTTTTTCATGAATATGTACATATATAAGATGTGATCTGCAATACAGCTGTAAACAATGAAGTAGCCTACAACTGTATAATTTCATTCTTGGTATAAATTTAGTTTTCTGAATTATTTCCTTTCTGTTTATCTTATTATGTATTCAAAATCGCTTATAAATGTTTATACACAAGTGATATCATACTGATATTATCTTCAGCATAAAGAGTAATGTGTATGGTTATTGAGATGAAGTGTACGCCAGCAAGAGTAGTTTCCTATCGGCCGCTAGAGGTGCTACCGTCGCTGCGAGCCCGGGCAATAAAAAAAATTAACGCTGAGTGCCCCATCCTATTACTATTTACTATCCTTGCTTGGACACACACCCTCTCACTACAGAGGCTTGTAGGACACTGATATTGCAACTAAAGTGAAGCCTAGAGTCCTATCTTACATCTGGCAACAAACGGAACAGGCTCGGTACTACCAAATTCAGCCAAGGGTACTACCAAATTCAGTCGGTAATAACAAGATCTATAGATACGTCGCCCGCAGAAAACATATACTTTACCAGACATACCAGTAGTCTAAATTACTATTCAGGGTCCGGATACTGTAAACATTCATGGCACCTAAATTCCCCTATATTTGTCGTACTGTACAGTATATTCCTATTCAGGGTTCACATACTCGAAACATTTACGGCACCTCCTCTACCCTGATCGTCAGAAATCTTAAGGGGCGATGGGCTGGTTTTCTGGCCCCCCTTCTCCCTCATGTTTAGCCGCATTTGTTTTCAGATTTTAAGACGTACGGCCCATTAGTTTGGCGATTTAAAGACTATATGCCCTATTTCTTAGTCAATATTAAGACTTTTCGTGTCACTTAGATGTAGATTTTTTCATGGCGAGCGATAGCGAGCCTGTAATTTTAAGAGAAAGCGGCTTTCGGCCGGGACATTTTTCTATCGAAACATTTACAAATTTATCTTGAAAGGGGGTGTAGGGAGTGTATTTTTGTTTAAGCTTAATGAAGGTCTAGCGAGGAAAGCAAAAGATAAATGATTATATAAATAAATAGACCCAAAAAAGTAACCACTGTCCCTTAAACGTTAGATACCCGGTACTCACAACATTTACGGCACCTTATCTCCCCAATCGTGGTAAATTACAATTCAGGGTCCGGATACTCAAAACATTTATGGCGCTTTATCGTCCTGTGATCATCGTATCCTAAATGCCGACAAGGTACTTCCAGCGTCATTATCCCGAGAACGGCGAGAAGACTCTTAAGAGGTTTTGGTGGTGAAAGGCGACAAACCTCTTAGGATCCAAGGCCTAAAAAAAGCATTTTAAACGGCCCCAGTAGCACTTAAAACAAAGGAATATGTGACTAAGTGAGATAATTCCCCTCCATACCTTCTATCACTCCTCCACATGTGTCAAAACCCCCTCCTTTAATTATCACATATTTTTCCTCTTATTCCCTTGTTTATCAGTTTATTTATTGCGCCAATCTCTCAGACCCGGTTCCAAAGTGTTCTGCGCATATCGAGTGCGTGGGGAGAGAAAGAAAGTGAGAAGCCTCAGTCTGCCTCCAGGCCTTGGAGAGAGAGGGTATACGTCTCGTTCGCCTCACACTTCATGACTGGAGGGTCGGCAATAATTTGTCTATTTCAACCCCCAAATACTATTCCCACTTGTTTTATTGCTGTTACCGGTACATGTTACTATCTTCATATTAAACGTAAAATAGGCATATATGAATAAGTAATAACAATATTTATCGTAAAATTACGATTTTAGGCGGGAATGAAGCCTAATATCGTGGCTTGGCGGTAGGGTGTGCACTACCAATACTTTTTGCTTCCCGGGTTAATACCAGTACCCCAAAACAAACCATAACTGCTTATTATAAATCATGATACGGTATTCTTGTATTACATTTTATGGTACGGTATTCTTGTTTTCATGAATAAAGGGAAATAATGACGTCGTGGGCAATGAATGAACAGTTACGTCTCTGGTTTGGTATGACTTGAGTACCGGTAATTCGGTATCCAAGGTCAAAGTTTTCAAGCAGCGACCTATTTTTTTGTATTAAATTACAACTATTTCTATAGAATTCCTAACGTTGAATACAAAGCATGCTCTTTTTTGTGATGAAATAAGATATATATTACCGTAACGAAAAAGAAGAAAACACGAAAAATATGTTCATAACTTTTTCCTTGTTTTTGGCAAAACATATTTGCATTATTTTACCGCTCCTCGGTCCTCACGACCGCCACTTTTACCCACAAACTTTTTAGATATAATGAGTGTGTGTGTGACTGTGTGTGTGTGTAATAACAATGATAGACAGTTTATTGATAATTGCAGGGGTAAGCTGAAAATGTACAGAGGAAATATTTACAGCTTAACTGTAACTTATATTAATTAAGGACCAATTCATGAGATGCTTACGAGCTAGTTTACTACAGTAGTTATATATTATGCAATAGGTGTGCAGATACCTTTTAAATTTAATTAATGGTTGAAAATTATTTAAAAGATTTGCTAATTGCTTATGAGTAAATTTACCAACTATGTTGAGCCTGAATTTTCTGCCATGTGTCAATTTTATTACATACATTTGAAGGCACTATAATGTTAACATACTATTGCTGTTCCTGCACATACGCCCCTGCATAATTATATATACCTACAAGCACATGTAGACAATTAACATATATGTATACTCCCTTAGACACATACCGTACATAAAATAAAAATACATGGATACACCTACAGACACATACACACTTATGACATTCATACATACAGTATATCTGTAGACACATAGCCTAATGTACTGTACATGCACATTCATACATAAAGCTGGTATCACACGAGAGCTTTTATAGTCAACATTCTATGATCAACATTTTCTGGCAACATTTCAGGAAATTTGTTCACTGGTATCAGAAACTAGACTGATGAGATTAATTTAGGTAACTGAAATATATTAAATGTTAGCCTCATAAGCTGCCAGACCACTGTTGAGGATAAATGTTGAGGGAAAAAGCGCTCGTGCGATACCGGCTTAACCCTTTGGCTGCGGCTATGTTTGGGCTATTTAGGGCATATTCAGGCACTCCTGAATGATAAATTAAGCATCTGCATTAAATGAAGTGTATTCTGCCGAAAACTAGACTAAAATAGCTTCAAAATGAGACCAGAACGGGCCCCGTACGTGGTCTGGTTCACCCGCAGTGGTGCCAGTGAAACGCGGGAAACCCGCTATTTGGTAGCACACGCTCGCTTGGCTACACTGCTGTGAGACACAGAGAGAGACCCGCGCGAGACACAGTGTACCTCGGTGAGCCGCTCGCTGCTCTGAGGGTCGGAGGTGGGCCCCTCACACTCCCGCCCACTGACACTCGATTTTTACGGTTTTTACAGGCTTTTAAAGCCTGGAAATTGCTGTAACTTGCCAGGACGTTCCAGAACGTCACCTGCAACGAAAGGGTTAAGACGTACCGTACCCAGACATACAGTACATAATGGAACCATACATACTAGGCGTAGGGATGTGGCGACCCCACCTGTTGTATATTATATGTAAGTACAGTACCGGTACTGTATATCCTGATTTGTAATACACCATGTGAGAAAGAATTCAATTGCTTTATGTTAGGGTTGATTGGATCGTGGGACTAAAGAGGAGAGACGCTGTACCTTTGGAGCGGAATAAAGACCATAACAACAAAAAAAGGATTACCACAAGGATCCTCACTCAGCCCTCCCTTATTCGACGCATACATGGCAGACATGCCAGACATAAACCCAGCAAAAACAATACAGTACGCCGACGACATAACAATATACGCCTCAGACCATAATCCCCAAATAGCAGAACAAAGAATTCAGGACGCCCTCAACATCCTAAGGAACTGGACTAATAAATCAAAACTAAGTATCAACCCAACCAAATCGCTATACCAGATCTTTACAAGAAAGAAAAACTTCAGACCTCCAAGATTCACGCTTAACCTCTGAAGTGTGCATGGGGGGTATGAGACACCACACTCCTGTGCTGACGTATTTGATCTGTTCCCATCACTAAAATATTTATTTTACCATAAATAGCATTAATACTTATCCATATGCGCCTATTATAGGTTGATTATAAAGGTATTAACCTGTTACAACAATAAAACAAGTGGAAACAGCGTTTGGATGGTCAAAATCGGCGATACAGGCCAGGAGTTACACAATGTATGGCTGAGGCAACCTCCCAGCCCACCACTTTCCTCCACCTCTGGAGAGAGACTGTCGATCGATACTCTCTCTCTCTCTCTCTTGCACTCGCTTGCTAACAGTGATGACAACGCCCTGCTACCAACTCGCTAATGTTAGCACGAAAATAGACCACAGGAAAAGGGAATAACAGGGAAAATAGGTGATAACTGAAGGAGGGGAGGAAACTGGGGAAGGAGGAGAGGTGGAGGAGTGATATTTGGCATGGCCCAGGGGCAAAAAAAAAAAAAAAAAAAATTGGGGGGTTTTAAATTGATTTTTTTCCCCCTGACTCTTAAGTCTTCCCGCAGTCCGCCGGGGGAACTCTTAAGAGTCTTCCTGCAGTTCCCGGGTTAATGGAGAAGATTTGCTTCCTTCGCAGAGCCACAGATATCTCGGAGTAATTTTTGATGCTCCACTCCTCACTTGGAAAGATCACATAGATCACCTGACATACAACACCAATCAAAGATTGAACATCATGAAAGCAATCGCAGGCACAACATGGGGTGCAGACGCCACGACCCTTCGAACTTTCTACACAGCATACATTAGAAGTAAACTTGACTACTGTGCCCAAGCCTTCGCCTCAGCTGCACCGACCCATCTTCATAAACTGGAGGTGGTACAAAACTCAGCAATGAGGATCATAATGGGGGCCCTCAAATCAACCCCTGTGGCTAGCCTTCAGTGTGAAGCGAACCTTATCCCACTCCACACCAGAAGGGACATACAGAGTGCCACATACTTCTCAAAAACCTACGCTGCCCCACCTTCCCACCCATTCTCCGCATCTCTCCACAATGTACCAGTACAGCCTCAAGCAACTCCTATCCATAAAGTACCCTTCCGAGAGCGTGTAAGACAAATTATACACAGAAAAGCACGCATTTTCCTTGGTTGCCACTCAACCCACATGGTACCACCAGTTCCACCATGGGAATACGTTCCACCCACAGTCCAAACAGACCTCATCACCTCAACAACCAAGAAAAACAACTCTGCTGGGCTCAAGCAAGAATTCCTCGAAGTCCTCCACACCCAGCACCAAAATTCCACTCATGTATACACAGATGGATCACGCATCAGTAACAGTAACAATAACAGCAAATCTGTGTCTGCAGCATTATGGATCCCAAAATGTCACCTTACCATGGGATGGAAGCTACCCAAACTAACCACAGTGTTTACTGCAGAGCTCTACGGACTCCTTCGTGCACTAGAGGTTATCAACACCCTCCCAGTAAGTGCCTACACCATCTGCTGTGACTCCAAAAGTGCCATCCAAGCCATCAACTATAACACCAAGACAAACAAGGAAATAGTGTACCCTATTATCCAACTCCTCACCACCCTCCACTCTCAAGGATATACAATATCCCTCCAATGGGTACCCAGCCACATTGACATCCTCCATAATGAAATAGTGGATGGACTAGCCAAAGGGATACACTCCTTCCACCTAACAACAGTCATACCCTACACCACAACCGACCGGACAAACATCCTCAGAGAAGACGTACTGCAAGACTTCAAAGAAGAGTGGAAAGTTACCATAGCTGGCACACAATACAGTAACATCAAGTCAGAGTGGTCAGTGTGGAAACACTCCATCTGCAAGAACAAAGCCTTAAACACCGCCGCTCTCCGCCTCAGAACTGGACACACCAGACTGGGAGGGCATATGTACAGAATGGGACTCCGAGAAGATGAAAATTGTCCGTACTGCCTCACCCCAGAGACAGTGGAGCATTATCTACTCCATTGCCACAGACACTACAGTGCCCGCACCCACCTCAGAAGTGCAGTAACCCAACAAGGAGGAACATTCAACATCAAGCATATCCTAGGTGGAGGAGACCTACCACAGCACAGCAAACATGTCATCGCATCAGCCCTAGGAACCTACATCAGAACAACAAACAAAATCACAAGCATATAAAATTACCACCCAACTGAACAAACATCCCACATACAGTACACCAACAGAATACAGTACACATAGAGCAGTACTGTACTGTACCACCACTGATCATCATCATCATCATCTCTGACCTCACCCTCACCTTGACTTAAAATCATACAGTACACATACAGCAGTACTGTACTGTACCACCACTGATCATCATCTCTGATCTCACCCTCACCTTGACTTAAATCACATCAAAAGACGACAAACTTACCCCCCCATATACAGTAGTATAAAATCCACCTTTACTATCTCTCCAAACCCCTATTATACTGTACTAACAATTTTTCTTTTCACCCCTCTTATAACGCCTGTGCAGTAATCTGGAGACACTACAAACCTCCAAGCAACCTGCACATTAAACAATAAGAAGAAGAACGGCTTGTAACCACCACAATGTTTTATTAGTTACCACAATTGGCGACGAGGACCATGGAGTACCTGGACTGCAGTAGTCAAATGGATTAGGCACCCAAGATTAACGAGAAGCTATTCCCGGGGACCCAGACTCAAGGTTAAGTTGTATGCTGGGCAGTTCGAACGTTGACGGCTTGGGGCCTGGGAGTCTTGTTCGTCATTGCGGGAACAGCATCACAGTTTAAAATTGAACGTTTTGACCCAACGAAGATTTCTTTAGAACTATGGCTAAGTTTATTAGAAGCTAATTTTGATCACTTGGCTGTAACAGAGGCAGATAAAAAGAAAAATGTGTTGCTAGTGTCTGTTGGTACCGAGATTTACAGTGTGTTAGGCAACCTTCGTGCTCCAGATTTGCCTCATACTAAATCTTACAGTGAGCTAGTGGCTGCTCTGAAGAAACATTTTATCGTCAAACCCTCATATCACTGTAGTTTGCTAGCCTTCCAGCAAAGAAAGAAGAAGACGGGAGAACATTTAAATGAATTGTATGCAGAACTGAAGGCCTTAGCTAAAGACTGTAATTTTGGAGAACAATTTGATCCAAGAGTGCGAGATCAGTTGTTTATGGCGGTAGAGCAGGAAGTATATTTTCCAAATTTAGTAGCTGAACTTGCAGTCAATGACATCCACTGGAATTTTTGAGAGGATGTTAAACATGGAAAAGGCATTTGTTGGAGAAAGGAGTGAGTGGCAGCAAGTAAGAGCTGTGAATGTTGGACCTAGACTAGAAAAACCACTTTGTCGTCATTGCGGATTCCCTCACGAGAGCAGCATGTGCCGTTTCAAGGATTTCACATGCCATAAGTGTAAAAAGAAGAGACATTTAAAAAGAGTGTGTGGTTCTGTGAAGCATGACTATGAGGAGGAGTATCAGAACAATCCAAAACTAAGGACAAAGAACAGTACGGGGACTACTGGCAAAGCCTCAGGAGAGCCCAAGAAATATGCTAGAGGTACAAGACCAGTAAGGGTACTTATAAATGACCCAGAGGCACAGGACAATTCGGAAGAGGATGGAGAGGGAAAACTGTTGACGGTGAAGGAGTGTGTATGTGCGGTGAAGGCAGAGATTTTCAATTTTGTAATAAATGAAAAGCAGGTACCCTTGGAGATTGATAGTGGCGCATCAGTCTCTACTTTGACATCGGATTGGGCTAGGTTATTGAAGCTGGAGATCGAGCCTTCAAGGAAGATATTAGTGGCTTATGATAATTCTACTGTACAGGTGATAGGTAAATTGCAGGCACTGGTCAAATACAATGGTAAGGAGGTGAGTCAGCCCTTTTATATAGTTGATTCAAATAACAATTTATGTGGGAAGGATCTCATGGCCAAAGTGGGGATTCATTTGGCTGGATTAGATCAAAATTCCAAAATTCAGCAGGTTCAAGAGGCAAGCCATTTATTAGACCAGCACTGTGTTAACCCTTGCAAGCCTATCTCAAGCATAGTAGCCAAGGTACAGGTTAAGAATGATGTTTCTCCAAAATTTATGAAGGCTCGCACAGTTCCTTTTTATCATAAACCAATGATTGAAGATGCTTTAGATAAGCTTGTTAAGGAAGGTATTTTGGAACCAATTTCTTATAGTGAGTGGGCAGCACCAATTGTACCAGCTCTGAAGGCTGACCAGAAATCAATGAGAATATGTGGTGATTTTAAAGAACTGAATAAGCAAATTAGGTGTGATAAGTACCCTCTTCCTAAGATTGACAAATTATTATCAGGAATTGGTAACGGTAAGGTATTTTCTAAGATTGACCTGCAGAATGCTTATTTGCAAATTCCAGTAGATGAGAAGAGCCAAGAACTCTTAGTGATCAACACTCAGAAAGGACTGTTCAAGTATAGGAGGTTACCTTTTGGTCTCATCATCTCCAGCTATCTTTCAAAGGTTTATTTCCCAATTAATTGCTCAAGTAGAAGGTGTAGCAGCCTATCTAGATGACATAATCATTGCAGGTGACACAAAGGCTGAACATGATGAGAGGCTGAAGAGGGTACTCAACATTTTACAAGCTCATAATGTTCAGATTAACAAGAAGAAGTCTAAGTTGCATGTAAGTGACATGGAATATTTAGGGTATCATATATCTGGTCATGGCATTAAGCCTTCTCCAAGCAAACTTCAGGCTATACTAGAGGCACCTTCCCCTCAGTCAACTGCAGAAGTACACTCCTTCTTGGGAATGATTACTTATTACTGTAAATTTATTAAGCACTTTTCAACCAAGCTTTCACCTTTGTATGATCTGTTGAAGAAAGGTGCAAAATTTCAGTGGACAGCCCTAGAGCACAAGGCATTTGAAGCCATCAAAAGGGATTTAAAAAACTCAACCTTGCTCTCTGATTTTGGAAGTAGATGCATCTCCTACTGGGGTGGGTTGTGTTTTGTTGCAGGTCCAGGAGGGTGAAGAGAAACCAGTGTACTTTGCAAGCAAAAAACTGACAGCGGCGGAAAAGAATTACGCCCAAATTGACGGAGGCCTGGTTTTAGTTTATGCGGTCAAGAGGTTTAGATATTTTTTGCTTGGAATGCCTTTTGTAGCTAGGACAGATCACAGGCCTTTACTTGGATTGTTTGGCAAAGGGAAGCCAATTCCTTCTAATGCAAATGCCAGAATACAAAGATGGGCTTTGTTGCTGTCCCAATTTGATTATGACTTGGTTCACAAATCAGGAAAAGATAATGTAGTGGCAGATGCGCTCAGTAGGCTACCATTTAATGATGATATTGTGTCAGGAGCCCCGGCTGAGTACATTAAATTGGTAGAATCATTAGATTTTGAGGAGATTTCCTTTGCCACTATCAGAGGACTAACCAAGAAGGATGTAATTCTCTGTCAGTTGTTGAACTGTCTGAAGTATGGATGGAGTAATGCTATCAGCCCGCAGTTAGCTGAGTATGCCAGGGTGAAAAATGACTTAAGCCTTCATAATAATGTAATTCTGTACAGAAACAGAGTGGTAGTTCCAAGGGATCTGCGCTGTAAGGTCTTGGAGCACTTGCATGTTGGCCATAATGGTATTTCAGCTATGAAGGCGGAGGCAAGGAACTGGGTGTGGTGGCCAAAGATTGACCAAGATATTTCAGAACTAACAAGATGTTGCAACATTTGCTTTAAGAATATGAAACCACCCACCACTCCAGTCCTTTCCTGGCCAGATGCTGGATCACCATGGTCTAGATTACATATAGATTATGCAGGGCCCTTGGAAAACAAGTATTTTCTGGTTATTCTAGATGCACACACCAAATTTCTAGATGTCCATGTAACTAATTCCATGACCTCTGCTGCTACCATTGAGTTGCTCAGAAAATCCTTTTGTAATTTTGGATTGCCTGATACCATTGTTTCAGATAATGCCCCTTACTTTGTGTCTGAGGAGATGCAGCAATTTTTGAACAAAAATGGCATAAAGCATATAACCCCAGCTCCTTACAATCCTTCAATCCAATGGCTTGGCCGAAAGGGCCGTGAAAACCTTGAAGGAAGGATTAAAGAAATTTGTGCAGGGTAGTTTGAATACCAGGCTCTGTAGATTCTTGTATAATCAGAGAAAAACCAGCCATGCTACAACAGGTAAGCCTCCTGCTGAATTGATGTTTAACAGAAATTTCAAAGTAACGGTGGAGTCCGTCAAACGTGAACCTCCAAAAGACCAAGATAGGAGACAGGGTCTTTAGTGAAGGAGAAATACTCTTCAAGTTTGGGGATGCTGTCTTTGTTAAAAAAAAATTGGCAAGGGAGATTCTTGGGTAAGAGGAAAAGTTGTGGAGGTATTGGGATTGAGAAATTATAAAGTCCAGGTTCAAGATTTTGGAAATATTATATGGAAAAGGCATGCCGATCAAATCATGCACAGATTTCTTGTATCTCCTTCACCTCAAGCTTCTTGTAGTATAAAGCCTAAGGAGGGTCTAATGGGGCCAAGTTTTGTGGAGCAAGTAGGGTCAGCTACTTCTCCAACTTGTACTGATTCCGGCCAAGAGCCATTGGTGGTTAATGATTCACCGGAGCAGAATACAAATGAGACCACTGGGTGTCCAAGGACCTCTGAACTAAGACGCTCCAATAGGAGTGTTAAGCCTCCGGAGAGACTTAATTTATAGTAAGGCTTAAGCAAATATAGGAAGAATTGTTGATTATTTTTATAATTGCATATATAATATCACTGTAAATGTTCCTAGCATTTAATATACCGTACTGTACTGTACTGTATTTTGTACATTAAGAAAACAACAATTATTTTGTCTTTGGAGTTCTATTGCTGGTAGGCCTATTTTAGGTTATCCACTTATTAATTTTTAATAGATTTTCTTAATTGTTTTTTATTTTGTTGTTCTTATTTTATTCGGGCTATAATATTTTCCAAATTCTGGGAAGGAGAAGTGTTGTATATTATATGTAAGTACTGTATATCCTGATTTGTAATACACCATGTGAGAAGGAATTCAATTGCTTTATGTTAGGGTTGATTGGATCGTGGGACTACAGAGGAGAGACGCTGTACCTTTGGAGCGGAATAAACGGCTTGTAACCGCCACGATGTTTTATTGGTTAGGCTACCACACCACCGCCCGTCATTTTATGGCGCAGTCAGCTCCTGGAGGTTGGGACCGGGATTCCCACCTCCAGAATTGTTAAGAGGAGGCTGTAGGCACCAGCCGAACAGGGTGGTACTCCCGGGGAGCACGAGGTGGTTGTTAAGGACAGCTGGAACTCCTATTTCACCACCTGGCCTCCCTAGCTGACCCTTTCTGTGCCTCATCAATACTGAGGGCAACCCCAGCCTGCCCTCAAAAACACCTCCTATTATCAAAACAATATACTACAAACACCTTACATACTACACTACCATTTTACAAAATCCAATGATGACGCATCCACGACCAGCCTCGGAGCCCCCAGGAAGGGGGACCAGAAATGCCCCCATCCGACTGTCCCTTGACAACGACTCCACAAAATACTCTGGACCGCTACCTAATACTCTTACTATTAACTTCTGCAACATTCATGGCCTCTCCTCCAACTTCCACTCTGTGGAACACCACCTCTCCTCAGCTAACCCTGATCTTCTTTTTCTCACTGAAACACAGTTGTCTGGGTCTACTGACAGCAAACCCTTCTTGTATCCTCCTACTATCTCTATCCTCAGTTTCAAGCCAAAGGTTGATGCTGCGTCTACGTACGCAACAATCTTGCTTTCTCTCGAGTTCCCAACTTAGATTCTTCTGAATTCTCAACTCTCTGGCTAAAGCTTTCTAGTCACTCTCACACTAAACATTTCAGCGCTGTTTATCTCTCTCCTAATTCTACTGACTATCCAAAATTCTTTGACTATCTAACTTCTAAAGTGGAACACATTCTATCCATCTCTCCTTTCGCAGAAATCTCCATCTTAGGAGATTTCAACGTTCACCACCGCCAATGGGTCTCCTCTGCTTCCACTGACCAACCTGGTGAACAAGCCTTAATCTTATCTATCCTAAACGACCTAGAACAGTTAGTCCAGCAACCAACCCGTATCCCGGATCGCTTCGGAGATCAGCCCAACATTCTTGACTTATTTCTAACTTCTAACCCTTCCACTTATACTATAAATCTTTTCTCTCCTTTGGTCTCCTCCGACCATAAACTAATATATGTCACCTGTCCTATCTCTCCGGTACGGCCACCCGATCCTCCCAGCCGGCGGCGCTTGTGGCACTTTGGCGCTGCCGACTGGGTTGAGGTTTTTGTAATCATCATCTATGTTGCCAGTGAGGGTATTACCAAGAGTGAGATATAATAATCAAGTATACGTCCCGCGAACGAGTCGGTACAAACGGACCGGCTAGTTAGTCAAGAACCTGGGAGACGAAAACATTAAGTGGCAAAATTATCACAGACTTCACTCTAACACAAAGCATTGTGCACATATTGGCAGGTGATGGACTAGTGCCAAGAATGTACAGTACATTGTGTTTCACGGGTAGGAATACCGGAAATATGGAGGTGATAAATCTGCACCAACAGTTCTTTACAATTACCGGTACTGTAAATATATTCTGAGATGAATGCAAGCTATACTTTCCAAAATGTGTTTAATACTCTTACAATATTAACCACATTGATAGTCTGTGTTCTATTATGCACACATAAAGTTTACAGTGTAGCGATTGTAGTTTGTAATACACTACTGTACCGGTAACAGTAGGCCTACCGTAATTATAGGGAAAAGGCTCGCAACCATATTTTCCATGTACCGGTACAGTATATTCCTTCAGATAGGCCATAGACTACAGTAGATCTGGACTGGACACAAAAATGGAACTTTGCAGTAAGGGACCCAAATTCAGAGAACGAACCCCCAAGTTCAAACCTCGAAACCGCGAAAATATAAAATTTTCGCGGTTTCGAGGTTCGAACTTGAGGGTTCGTTCTCCGATTTTTGGTCCCTTACTGCAAAGTTCCATTTTCGTGTCTAGTCCAGATCTACTGACATAGTCTGTGGATAGGCCTATTGAGAAATTAGTGTTTTCATGGTTTTTAATTTGGGTTTTAGTTATCATCCCAACGTAGGATACAAGGAAGGTTGAGGGGGGCTCGGGAGGAGCGGGATGGTGGAGTTGCTGAAGGAATGGTAGATAGATTAAGGATTATGTTTAGTAATGTGGATGTGTTTACCCAGGACAAGAAAAGAGAACTGATATGTAGGTTGCAGGATGAAGAGGAAAAACCTGATGTCATAGTCTTACAGGAAGTAAGACCAAAAAATGCTAGAATTGAGAGGGAACTGGTGGAGTATAGTTTGGAGGGTTTTGAGTTGTATGAGAGGAATGCTATTAGAGCAGAGGTTGAAAGAGGACTGTTTATTTAAGTAAGAAAAGAGCTCAAGGTAAATGAGGTGGATATGAGACAGCAGTACTGTATTGTGAGTATTTGTGTATTGAAGTAAAATGTGCAAGAGGATCAATTCTAATTGCCTCTATATATAGAAGCCCAAATAATAGTAGGGAAGAGGATGATAACCTACTGAAAGCAATGGAGGAAATAGATAATAGAGAACAAATATAAGATTTTGATTGGAGATTTCAATTTGCCAAGGATCAACTGGGCAAATTGTACTACTCCAGCGGGACAGTGTAGCCTGGAAAACAAGTTTATAGAGAAAGTGAGAGATTGTTTTTTAACGCAACATATTACAGAGATGACAAGATATAAAGATGGGATGCAGGGGAGTGTACTTGATTTGATTTTTAGCAATGAGGAGGATATAGTGGAACATGTCAATGTGGATAGCCCTATAGGTCGTAGTGACCATGCCTGTATAAGTTTTAGTTGCAATATTAAAACAGAGAGGGATGATAAAAGCAATAAAAAAATATACATGTATGATAGAGCAGATTATGAGCTGCTGAGACAGTGTTTGGACATTGACTGGGGGGAATACTTGAACGGTGAAGATGCTGAAGGAATGTGGAGGAAGATTAGAGTCAAACTGGAGAATGCTGTATCCAAATGTGTACCAGTAAGGGAATATAAGGATAAAACAAAATTGAGGAAAAGAACGAACCCAGAATTGCCAATGAAAAGAAAGCTTTGGACATTGATAAGAAGAAAGAAACGATTGTGGGAAAGACTAAAATTGTTAAAAAAGAACAGGGGGTCTAGTATAGAAGCTAAAGAAGTGGATTTGGAATGCAGACAAATAAACAATAAAATAAGGTGGGAGACAAGGAGGGGGGTGAAGGAGAGGGAGAGAGAGATTGCTAGAAATGTGAAGGATAATCCAAAAATATTCTGGAAGTATATTCAGGAAAAGTTAACAAGAAGAGTAGGTATCCCAGAACTGATAGGAGACCTGGATGATGGGAATAGAGCAGAAACTGATAAGGAGAAAGCAGAGGTGCTGGGGAAATACTTTGGGGAGGTACTAACAGTGGAGTCGGTTGATGCAGTGCCTACTATTACCATCAAATAGGCACCAGCACTAGAACTAATAGAGTTTCCCCATGCTAGAATAAGGAGGGCTATAGAAAAAATGAACAGAAGTAAGTCCCCGGGACCGGATGGGATACATCCAAGAATCATAAAGGAAGGAGGTGAGATGTTAGTAGAGCCATTACATTTTTTATTTGAGGTATCTTTTAATACAGGACAAATCCCGATGGACTGGAGAGAGGCGAACATAACAGCTATATTTAAGAAGGGAAAGAGAAATGACCCAGGAAATTATAGACCAGTCAGTTTGACAAGTGTTGTGTGTAAACTAATGGAAACGGTAATTAGAGAAGGAATAATGGAGCATATGAAATCAAACCAACTTTTCAGTGGGATACAGTTCGGATTCTTGCCGGGGAGGTCGACGGTACTACAGCTAATTAAGGTGGTAGATGATTGGATGCAAATTCTGGAGGATGGTGATGTTATAGACGTGGTATATTGCGATTTTATGAAGGCCTTCAATAAGGTCCCACATAAAAGGTTAATAGAGAAAGTTAGAAGCTATAGTATAGGGGAGAAATGTGTGAAATGGATAGAAGCCTTCCTGAAAGATCGGAGACAGAGGGTACTGGTGAATGGAATAGGCTCGGGGTGGAGGGAATTTACAAGTGGGGTACCTCAGGGATCTGTGTTGGGACCACTACTGTTCGTTATATTTATCAACGACTTACCTGAAGTTATAACCAATGGAAGTGAGATATACCTGTATGCGGATGACACTAAGCTGTATAGAAGAGTGAGGAGTAAGGAAGATGTAGTTTTTCTTCAAGGAGATGTGGAGGGCATGAAGGGAAGGTCTGAACATTGGTTAATGCCTTTTCATCCAAAAAAATGCAAGTACGTGCAGATTGGGACAGCAAGATAGACAAGGTAGGATACAGTATGTATGAAGCGATGGAGGAAGTGAATGCAGAAAAGGATATAGGAGTAGTGATCGACAATAAGTTAAATTTCTCAGAACATTTAGCGGAAAAGATAAACAAAGCCAATAGAATTGTAGGGCTGATAAGGAGAACATTTGTGTCACTTGACGAAGAAATATTCAGGAATCTCTATACAGCGCTGGTTAGGCCGCACCTGGAATATGCGAACCAGGTGTGGGCTCCATATATGGTAAAGGATATAGAAGCAGTGGAGAAAGTGCAGAGGAGAGCTAGCAAGCTAGTACCAACGTTGAAGAACGCGGGCTATGAGCAGAGGTTGAGGACACTGGGACTTCCGACACTGGCATATAGGAGAAAGAGAGGGGATATGATAGACTTTTAAGATAGTGTCAGGAAAGTATGATGAGGATGTGTGTGAAGGTATCTTCTTGATGCGGGAGGGAACAAGAACGAGAGGACACTAAGAAAATTTACAAAGAAAGAAATAGGCTTGAAAAGGCAAAGAACTCATTTTGTGATAGAGTGGTAAATGAGTGGAACGCACTGCCCCAGTATATAGTCGATTCCGAATCAATAAGGAAGTTTGAAAGTAATTTTGATAAAGCATGGGGAAGACAAGATTTGAAGTTTGATTATAAAGCAAAAATACAGAATAGTAAAAATTTTGCGTCTGCTGCCGCCGCCGCCAACACAGTGAACGACCGCAGTAGTGCAAGTACTGGCACTGAGCTGGATACACAGGCCTAGTTTGCCTTTTTCCAGAGGATCTACTGTAAGAAACTAAGTACCGGTACCGTAATATCAGGTTTTTTAAACGTGATCAAAATTATTCTCCCACAGTGGATTATACATGAGTACAGTACTGTATAAGGATTCCATAGACCTGCATTGTCCATAATATATTATCTACTAGCAGGGGTACCCGGCGTTGCCCGGGTAATCACCGTAATCACCATCACTACTACTACCATAATCACCATCATCAATCACTACTACCACAATCATCACAATACTACTACTACCATAATCACCGGCCTCGACCTCCCTGTGTCTCATTAAACAGCGACCTCGATTTCGGCCGCTAAATTACCTCCTATTTTGGATATGACCTCATCCGTACCCCCATTTTGGGGGGCTGCGAACAACTTTCGTTCCATACACCTTTTCGATCGGAGGCCTCCTTCTGCCCCAATCGGCCATTTTTTCGATTTTTTTAATTTTTTTGTTTTCAATTTCGGCCTCGAAATGACCTCCGATCGTGGCCTCGCCCCCTCTATGACCTGACCCAGGTCAATTGACACCCACATGCAAAGTTTCAGCTCCCCAGGTCCAAAACTGCGGCCGCCTATTTAGAACAGACACACACACAGACAATCGAAAATATTAGGCTACTGTATATAGATAATAAGGTGGCGAGCCTTTTCCAAATATTTATTCCAGTAACACAGCATGAGTTGTTACACATGTAACAGCCGCTTAAAAACCTACTTTAAGACATACCGGTAACATGACGTAACTTCGGACACTTTAGAAAATATATACAATGAACCACAGTTATGGGACAAATACATGATGTTATGGAAATACAAGTACCGGTAAGTCTGCGGTGTTCTTCCATAATGCAGAGTAATTTTTCCATAACTGTAGCTTACATACCTTTATCCAGAAATGTCCGAAGTATAGCCCCCGTCCGAAGCTAGGGCATTTCACCGTACAATATATTGTGATCTCAAGGTTTCAAAGTTATCCCGAACTGAATCGAATCTTCTCAAAGCCCTCCAGGGGGGGCCTTGAACTTGCAAAATGCAAATACATAATATAAAGAATAATAATATTAATCAAACAAATACAATTATATTTTTAATAATGTAAAATTTTCAGCAACATATACAGTCGATCTTCTGGTAACGCGCGTTTTGGAAACGCGGATTTGGTGGCACGCGGTACACCCCAAATATCTAAAATTTTGCCAACACGGTCAACACTTACACTGACGCGGGGTCTAGCCGGCCGCCGAACCTTTACTCCCGACTTTCGTCATTTTCCGATGCTCATATCTCTACAAATAAATGGCCTAACCAAGTTTTTATGCATACCGGAGGTAGATATGGTAATTCCCGTGCATTGGGTGAAGACTAGAACACTCTACATTGTGTAGTTATTGTGTGAGGTGAGAATAATTACCGAAACACACGTATGTTATTGTTTGGCTATGTCGAGTGAGTGTTGTCGTTGTGTGCAATGCGTGGCTAGGCTATCTCGGCCGCTGAACCATTACTCCCGACTTTTGTCATTTACCGATGCTCATATCTCTGCAAATAAATGGCCTAACCAAGTGTTTATGCATACCAGAGGTAGATATGGTTGTTGCCGTGCGTTGGGTGAAGACTAGAACACTCTACATTGTGTAGTTATTGTGTGAGGTGAGAAATATAAGAAAGCGAGTTAGGCGGGAATTCCGAAGTTCCGATTTTCGCCATTTACCGATGCTCATATCTCTGCAAATAAATGACCTAACCAAGTTGTTATGCATACCAGAGGTAGATATGGTCGTTGCCGTGAAGAGAAGACCATTCTAAAATGTGTAGATATTGTGTGAGGTGAGAAATATGATGGCGGGATTTCAGAGCTTCGACCGAAAATGGCGGCACTGCTGTGACTCTCTCTCCTTAACTAGCCTAGCCTAAACAAAATATTTATTCAGAGGTAAGAGTTGTTGCAATGGGCAAATCAACTCAATGCACATGTCAAATAACCTTTATAATTGATTTAATTATTATAACATAGGCTTCTATGGAGAAAAAGTGGACTTTGTGGAAATCCCCAGAACACAAAGGTACGTTTAACATGTAAACATATGGGTTCGTTAATGCAGTTTTTGGTAACACGGGAGGTTACCAGAACAGATTAGCCGCGTTAGCAGAGGATCGACTGTATATTTAATAGTGAATGGCTAGTAGCATAGTACCGGTACTGAAATGTTAGTTATTAGCTGATTTAATGATTTTCACTACAGTATTTGTACTTGTGTTTTCTAATTTGCTTTCCTCCAATATGATACGTTCAGCCTCAAGCAGCAAAGGGGAGTGCGATTTTTATTTTTCTACCTTTTCTCGGTCTTTTCTTACACATTGTTACGAGGGAAGTTGGCTATTTACACTTTTTTATACCCATTCATATGTGTGATTGTCTTCAAAAAGTTATATTACAGCATTATGGTACATTATGAAAGCAAAGAAAACCAAAATGCCCAGTGTCCTTAATTGAAAACCTGGAAATTTCGCCTGACTACCTCCCCCTGACACATTTGTGGGAGTGGTAGCAAGTAATGGAGGGGAATTATCTCGCCTAATCAAAAAAAAAAAAATTTTGAGTGCCGCTGGAGTGTTTAAAAAAAAAAAATTTAGGCCCTGGATTTTAAACCCCTCCGTCACATATGACGCTACTGCGTCATATGACGGTTCCACCAAAAACTATCAAATGATACTACCGCGTCATATGAGCCTAGTGAAATAGCTCAATAATAAGTTATATGACGCTTCTGCGTCATTTTGAGCTCAGTAAGTTAGGTAAGTTAGATCATAATCTGTCGATTGATGGCAACCCAAAATTCCTCGGACTCCTAATGGTTCCTCATTGTGTGAAAGACTATTGTGGAGGAAATACCGGGCGGTCTGCCAACCCGTCAGTAAGTTAATATATCCTGTCTGAGGGGGTTAAGAGTCTGGCCGCATTCGCCCAGTAGAACCTCTTAAGAGTCT
The DNA here is from genome assembly GCA_032716605.1 of Paralithodes platypus. NCBI lineage: Eukaryota > Metazoa > Arthropoda > Malacostraca > Decapoda > Lithodidae > Paralithodes > Paralithodes platypus. Next base: position 23,352,705 of record CM064504.1, on the reverse strand, counting down.
GGCCGCAGTCCCTGGGTTAATACTGCTGTACACGTTTGATCGCTGTATATACTGTATAGGCAGCTTAGGATACTTGCTTGGGTGTGTGGTAGTGTAACTTCTGAAGTTCAACGTGTGTCTGCGTGACACCTCTTGACTCACATTTATCTTTGGATTTTATACTCTAATGGAGTTTACTGTACCCTGGATGAATATGATTCTATCATTCTATGCTTTAGACTTTAGAGTTACAGAAAAACGATTATAACGTCACAATTGACTTCGGGGATTCAGAGTTGGGGAAGTTTATCTAAAGGTCAACTTCTTATTAGAAAACATATTTTTGTTTCTAGGTATTTTAAGTACTGTACAACTACTTCTAATTAATTTACGCAACTTGATTAACAGAAAACAATAGATATTGCCTTATAGTTTATGATTTTCTAAGTTGAATTCACAATATACTGTACATACGGTACCAGTATACGGTATATAATACCTAAGGGATATGGTGGTGGGGCCTTACGGTTTTTCACTAGATATTTGCTCTTTATTATGTTTTTTCCACCAACCAACTTCACTTCTAAACTTAATTAATTAAATCAACAAATACATGTGGCACTCCAAGGACTCGAACCTAGGATACTCAAATCGAAATTCCGCGCACTTATGCATTACGCTATCAAGACAGTTTATACCGTACCTATTTTCTGGTTCTTCAATGTTCATATGTTAATACTGTATACAAGTAAAATATGTGAATATGAAGCAGTAATATTGCTTTATATGGTAAATATAACAAATTTTTTCATAAGTAAATTAAAATCTGTCGCAGTGGCGGCACTGTAAAAAACATATGTCAAAATTTAGAAGTTAAGGTAATTCTACAGAACTACTACTCCTGTTTTTTTTGTTTTTTTTTTTTTTGTTTTTTTTTTAAAGTGTATTATGGTGTATTTTATTGTTAGAAAGTGAGGAAAGCCATATTTATTGCCATTCTCATTGTTTATTGAAATTCCGAGACTTCAAGTTTGGGAATGGAGGGTTTTGGGTGGGGGGAAAAATAGGGGTAAAATGGGAATAACTCTGAATTTAAAATACTGAGAAGTAACAAAACCCAAAAATTTGAAAATCCAAGCCAAGTTTCCGCAAAAGTTTGCACGGATTTGGAAATTTTCAGTCCCAAAACCCCAAAATGAGAAAACCAAAAGTTGGCCTGGATTTCACTTTTCAGAATGGAAAAAAAAAAAAAAAAAAAAAAAAAAAACACGGTAAACCTGACTTTTAGGACCATAAGCGATTTTAGTATGTACAGTCGACCCTCGATTTAACGGACCCCGATACAACGGATTTCGGATTGAACGGACTCTGTCCGTAGCCGGATAATGGACCCAGCAACGGACAAAGTCCGTTGGTCGAAAAAAAGTCCAGTAATTGGCTGGCGCGGCGCACCAGTTCCCGGAAAACCCCTGTATTTCTATGGTTTTTATTTGTTTATCTCGGTAATGAAAGAAAAATTTTATTAAAAATTTTTTATTTTTATGTGCAATATGTAAGGAAAGACATAAAAACACCCGGAAAGGTAAAAATCTGAATTTTCGAGGAATATTAGGGCTAAATCGGCGATGTCCGAAGGCAATTTTCCAGCTACGGACACTGTCTCCGTTAAATCGAGGGTCGACTGTAAATATTTTTCTTTTAATGTGTTTTTTTCCTTCAGCTAGGCTAGTGTTGTATTACAGTATGGTACAATGATTTGGAGCAGAAATGAGTATTTAACAATTTTCCGACAGTCTATAACCACAGCCTCCACTTGTGGGGAGGGCTATGAAGATCAAGGAAAATATGGGGTTAAAGATGCTAAAAAAAGTAAAAAAAAAATATTGGACAATAACCATTTGCCATGGATTTGTTGAGAGGGGGCTCTGCAGAGATTGCTCAGTTCTCACTCTGATAGACCAGCCCATCACCACATGACTAGAACCCAATCCTCTCAGCATCAGCTAGGAAAGGCCCTAGAAATCCGCCTTTGGCGGGGGGGATAGCTCCCCTATTTCAACCCCTTTCGGGGTTGGGCACCCGCCCAAAGTACTGTATAGACGAACAGCAGATGATATTATAGAGTGGCAGGTGGTACCTTATATAGGGAGAGTATTTTTGTTTTCTTATATATCTCCATTATATTATATTTCTGCCCTTAACCTCTGAAGTGCGCATGGGGGGTATGAGACACCACACTCCTGTGCGGACGTATTTGAGCTGTTCCCATCACTAACATAGTTATTTTACCATAGTTCCCATCACTAACATAGTTATTTTACCATAAATAGCATTAATACTTATCCATATGTGCCTATTATAGGTTGATTATAAAGGTATTAACCTGTTACAACAATAAAACAAGTGGAAACAGCGTTTGGATGATCAAAATCGGCGATACAGGCCGGGAGTTACATAATGTATGGCTGAGGCAACCTCCCTTCCCACCACTTTTCCCCACGTCTGGAGAGAGACTGTCGATCGATTCTCTCTCTCTCTCTCTTGCACTCGCTTGCTAACAGTGATAATAATAATTATAATAATAATAATAAGCATGTTACTTATTTCTCATAAGCGCCAATTTTTCCGAAGAATTCACTAGCGCTCGGAAAGAGAAAGAAAAAAGAACAAAATCAATGCATCAAAAGAAGGCTTATATACAACACACATTTAACAATCACTAGCAGTGGCAAAATAGCCTAAACTCTATAGCCATCTGTCATGACACCTCTCTCAAGATCATAGCTTCTCTCAAAGAGAAAAGTCTTAAGTTGTCTCTTGAAGCATTCAACAGAACTCAGTTGTCTCATGGACAGCGGCAACCTGTTATACAACCTCGGAGCCATGTAGGAGAATGACCTCTCAAAGAAAGAAGACTGCTGGAAAGCCCTTGGTTCATCAAGACGAAAAGGGTCATTGTCATGACGCACAACTACACCATGGTGTGCCGGTGATGACAATGCCCTGCTTGCAACTCGCTAATGTTAGCACAAAAATATACCACAGAATAAGGGAATAACAGGGAAAATAGGTGATAACTGAAGGAGGTGAGGAAAGTGGGGAAGGAGGGGAGGTGGAGGAGTGATATTTGGCATGGCCCAGGGGCAAAAAAAAAAATAAATAAATTTGGGGGTTTTAAATGGATTTTTTAATAGCCTTACTCTTAAGAGTCTTCCCGCAGTTCCCAGGTTAACGACATACATGGCAATTATGTACATGCTCTACTCAGCTGGATCCATTAGGCATAAAAAGCTTGAGCTAACTGTTGGTGCTAAAAGTCAGTAATACCAAAAACACTAAAATTTTATATAAACAAAAATTCGGATTTAGTCAACTTTCAGAGCCAAAAAAAAATGTAAAAAGAAAATTGGGGATGGATGTAGCATCCAGGCACTAGCACTAGCTATGTTTACATTACTGTACTCGAACGCTCAAAGTTACGTTCCTGTCTATTTAGACTGCTTTATTTTCTGTTATTTGCTGGCAATACATATGATGATGACAATCATCAACCGTGACAATCAGTAGGCGAGGGAAATTGTGGGGTAAATTGGACACATGGTGGGTTCTCACCCCCCCTTGACTTAGGCCTATTGTCATCCTCATAATTATATGTTGATCTGTAAGGGGGCAAAAACAGGCTGCCGATTCTTTGTTTTGGTAAGTAACGACTATGGCGGGTGAGTCAGAGTCACGCTCGCGCCATTTATTGGGTGAATCCCGCGGCGCGTTACAAAACATGAAGGCGAAGGGTGTCAAGTCGACGGAATGCTTTGTTTACAATTGGGACATAATTTTCGGTGAAATCGGGTTGTTTCAAGTTGTCGATAACGAAATTCCTCTATGCACTACAATGACAAAAATATGGAGAGTATTGGTCCCTATTTTAGTATTTTTCCTAATAAATTGTTTCGGTAAGATCCTGTGTAGCGGGGAGAACTGTTTTTCAGATGCCAATTTACTAAGAAAAATTGAACAATATCTTTAACCTAACCTAACCAAAACCTAACCTAGTACCGTATATTACCGTAGTAGACTACTTATGAATGTAAAATGTAAAAATATATTGTAACATTACCAAATTATTGAGATAAATGTACAGGTCTCCCTGCTACACAGGATTATACCATTGTTTTTAAAAGTGCTGCAGTAGTGTGGTTTAACCCGGAAAGGCACCGAGACTCTCAAGAGGTTATACTGGGCGAAGGCGACGGGATGGTTAGACATAAAAAATTGTAAATATTTACGAGCCGCACCACAGCTGGGATCTCATTTCTAATAGTAGTTTTGGGTTCCTATCATTGTATGCTTCATTGCTATATAATTTTTATCCACCGGATTTTTTTTTTTTTTTTTTTTACCATTAACCTAACCAAAAAACCTAACCTAACCTAATAGCCCCCAAATACGTTTAGGTTAGGTGTTTTGGTTAGGTTAATGCAAAAAAATAAAAATAAAACAAAAATAAATAAAGCCAAGAAAAAAAAATCTGGTGGATAAAAATTATATAGCAATGAAGCATAAAATGATAGGAACCCAAAACTACCATTAGAAATGAGATCCCAGCTGTGGTGCGGCTCGTAAATATTTACCTAAAAAATGCCACCACTGGCACTCAAAACAAAGCAATATGTGATTAACCCTTAACTGGCGAGGCCCGCCTTAAGTCGGGCTCCAATTTTCAGCAAGTTAGGAGCATTATTAAGGCTTTTAAAGGGTTAAAATAGAGTGCAAATGGCCGGGAGCGCAGCAGGCCACACGTCCAACACCCAGGGCTTACCGCCGCCCACTGACTACGCTCCCTCTGTTCTCGAGAGGCCGGCAGTGTTGCCAGTAGTGAGCGTAGCGGGAAAAAATATGGCGCTATACGCTAAACTCCCATGTTAGTGGTACCACTGCGTGAGAACGACGAGTGCTACGTAGCTCGTTCTGGTCTCATTTTGAAGCTTTTAGCGCCTAGTTTTTTGCTGAATAAATTTCTTTTCATGCAGATACTAGATTGATCATTCAGGAGGGCCTGAATATGCCCAAAATAGCCCAAAAAACCCCGCTAGACAAGGGTTAAGTGAGATAATGTTCCTCCATACCTCCTATCACTCCTCCACATATGTCACCCCTCCCCTCCCCCCCATAATTATCACCTATTTTTCCTCTTATTCCTCCTTTTATCGGGTAATTTTCGGCGCAAATTTACCTCACGTCGTCTCTATAACACGGGCGAGGCGGCTAGAGATCCTAGCAACAAATAGACTTCTACTTAGAGCCATCAAGGGCTCAAGGCACTGTCAGTGCCGCTTTAGAGCTTTCGAGGGAAGGATATAAGCCGCGCCAATTCTCCCCTCCCGATACGTTCGGGAGGCAATAATACGTCTTCATATTAAACATAAGCATAAGAATAAGTACCGGTAATAACGATATTTGTGGTAAAATGACGATATGGTCAATATAAAGTTTATATAATTAAATTGCTAAAAAAAAAAAAAAAAAAAATATTTTAGAGATGTGTATGGGTGTTTTGATGTGTAATAATAGTAGGAAATGCATATTTACCCATTAAGCAACAATCTAAAAACACGCCCCCCCCCCCACTAGCGGAAAATAACTGTATTTAGCCAAAACCGTTTGCCGTGGGATACAAAATATGTTGAGGGAGGGGCAAGCACCCCCCACTCACCCCCTCAGGACTTATTGAAATTCTCATTTATTTCAACAGTAGGGGGCATAAATCTCGTTTTCCCCAATGCGAGTTGCCGAGGCTACACTCGCGGATGATGTAAACAAACCCACCCGCCTCTTGCGAGGTATGCGATATAGAGGTTTTTATTTTTATTTTTTCAGGACCAGTAATACATTTTTATGTGCATTTAGACACATAGGAATGAAATACATGGCATAAGAAACGGTAAATTTCTATAATTGCACCTATACGAGCTTAACAAATTATTATTGTATCTAACAGGACCGACGAGGTAAGTGATGTGGTATAGGTGGCAATACGCGGAGATGGATTATAAGAGCATTCTGCCTCCTCTGAAAAAAGTCTATCAATCTAGTTGTACGGTAACACGGATTTTACAATGTTTCATTGAGACATTAGCCTAACCTAACAACCTTACCTAACTTATCCAAGTACAGTCCATCCTCCTATAACGCGAGTTTACGGGCGGCACTGCCCCTCGTGTTGTAGGTATTTCGCGTTGTAGGAATAACACTTTAAATGGATTTAATTCTATATGGGACTGGGCCCCCCAATTTTGCCACTTTTCCGTATTTTTTTAGCTTAATAAATATATAGGCTAGGCTATACAACTTCCATTTCATCGGAATAACATTCACCGCCAAGAATAGTTACAGGTCTTGGTCTTGTCCACAGCTGGGGTTTGTTGTTGTTTCGTGGACAAAATCTAACCAAACGTACTGTCCGAAATTAATTTATTATCAACAATTGGATATTCTTTACTGTGGGCTCTTATTACTCTACTTCCTAATAATAGGCAAGTAAATTATAAGATCATGTTTGGATAAACAAATATACCGAATTAAATTAGAATGAAGAAACAGTACGTTGAGCGAGATGTTTCAGCTTGCCGTCAACCCAGCTGGGCCAGCTCCAAAGCTCTCTTGCCGTCGCGCTGTAGGTGGGGGGGGGGGGTCGCGCAGTAAGAGGAGGCGCCGGATTTGAAGCACTCGGCAAGGCCATTTCGCGTTATATGTTTTCGGCTCGGGTTATAAGAGGTTTAGGTAATTCGGGACCACCCCCTCGTGTTGAAGGAGGATCGCGTTGTAGGAGCTCGTGTTATAGGAGAATGGACTGTATTATGGGTAGGGGCCACCCCCACTAGTTGGGTAAAACGGTAGAAATTCAATTGGGGGTGGAGTGATTACTGTAGATTTTTGTAAGGGTGTCAGAGGGGGCGGAATGCACTTATAGCCTAATCCATTTCCGCATATTGCCACCTATACCACATCACTTACCTCGCCGTACCTTCCTGTTAAATACAATAATGATTTGTTTTGCTCGTAGCCTATAGGTGCAATTATAGAATAATTCCTAAGAAACCTATAGGCCACGATAAAATTGATGTCTAAATTTAATTACCCGGTACATAAACTTTATATTGTCCTACGATTTTCGTCGGGAATGTACCAAAATACCTTCGCCTCGTGGAACGTTTCTAAAAATTCTAATACCACAGCTACGCGCTTCCCGGGTTAAGATTATAATTTTGCATGCCGTGGGATACAATAATAGGTTCAGGAGGGCTTTGCCCCCCCCCCCCCCTACTCCCCATGACTTAGCCTATTGTCATCATCACATATATTGCCAGCAGGGGGGCAAATAACAGAAACAACAAAAACAAAAATGAAACCACGAGCATATGACCAATGTAAACATGACGACCATACGCCTGGATACTACATTCTTCCCGATTGTTTGTTAGTGATTTAGGAAGTATATTATAATGAATTACTGACAGTTTAGACATATATGCCAATGAGACATATATGCCAATGACATAGGGCTACAGGATATAACTAATATTCTATTTTTTATTAACTTCACAACACCAAACGGGTTAACTGCACCACTACTACTCCTCGATTACGGGATTCCTGCCTCAGGTAATTATTTGTTGTTGATCTTACCTTACTCAAGGGACCCTACAGATGCGCGGATAAGTGCTAGCCTACTTTTCTTATTTTGTCAATTTGATTGTCACCCCCCTATAGGCTAAAAAAATTAGGTTAAACTTGAAGACAACCCGGATACGAGCCCCATCGATAATTATCAGTGTTCTAGACATTTCATGGACCATACTAGGTTGGTGTACATGTAATTACCGTCTCAAATTCACTATAGGCCAAGTGAAATACGAGAAACTGTTGGATTGTTCACCAATAAACAGGGAACGTGAGCTGGGTTTAGACCGGTGCGTAGCCATAAACAGGGAACGTGAGCTGGGTTTAGACCGTCGGTTAGTTTTCAGTTAGGTTAGGATAATGTTGAAAATACTAAAATGTGATGGTCCTCGCTATTAAACAACACTGTATAGGCCTATCAAAGAAAAATAAACAAAAAAATAAAATAAACTAGCCTAGTAAAAAGGCTGTCCGCGCGGGGAGTCTTCAATTTTTACCAAATTTTAGTTAGGGAGGGCCTAGTCCTTGAATATTAGGCCATCAAAATTTCCACCGTATTTTTAGTATTTTATGATACTCTTCATCAATGCTAAGACCAGCGGGGGTTTGGGGGCGGCAGCCCCCGGCCCAGGTTAGGTTATTAGGCTAGCCTAATGACAAAATATAGTTTTCGGGTGGGATATCTTACCTTGCCAGTGTTGGATATTGGGTAAATACTAATTTCCGATGGTAATGACATATGGGTCATAAAGATTGACGCCTATGAAGTATGACATAATTATTAATGTAGCTGAATTGGTGACATGATAACCTTGACCCCTTGTTTTGCTGCTCGAGGTCATACTGGTAACTGGGGCCTGGGCCACAATTTATGTCTTCGAGCGTACAGTCAAGAGCATAAATGAACCCGCACCTACTTCAATCGGTATCGAACGAGTATAATGCAATGCTTTATAACCCAGATGCTTCTAAACTTGGTTTGAAATGTTTAATGATTCGAATGGGTGTAGCCATATTATGCTACTGTAGAATACGTACTGTATAGGCCTAGGCCTAATTACATTCAACCGCAAGGTTGCTGAACCTTGATTAAACCATAAACTTGAGACATAACCTACTTCATTAACCCCTTCTGTATCGGAGGCATTTTTAAATTGTATTCTAGCTACAGTATATCCTAGAGCCTAAAGACGATTGTGTGGTAGTGAAAAGGGTTGTTAGATAGTTTAAAGTTTTTTATTGTTGTATGGCCATTTAAAAATGAATAAAATCGTGAAATAGGCTAGTAGCCGGAATAGGGTTAGAAGGACGGCACCGATACTGAAAGGGTTAATGTACTCTGTAAAGAGATAAACAAACAAAACTCCATTCCTCATCACATAATAGGCCTACCTTGTAGCGATGGTGAGGTTTGACATTCTGTTATTACGCTGACATTATGCCAATAACAATCCGTCCAATTATTGTCTACTTCCAAGTGCCATCAATGTCACCAAACACTCGCGCGTACCGCCGATAAAACCGCCGCGAACAATGAAAATAGCCAAAAACACAATCAATGACTTTGTCGACTTCCCTACACCACGTGCGCAAGCCCGCAGGGAGACTGGACTCTGGTCTGGAGGTGGGCCCCGGTCCTGGTGGGGTGACAGGGGAGACAATACGGAACGTTGCCATATCTATCACAGACTGCTAGATTAGTTCACAAAAGACGCTAGATTGTAGAACAAACTGTTTTCAAGATAATGCTACAATCTCGAACATATAAAATACAAAATGAGCTAACATTTGTATAATATTATACTATTATAGTCAAAGAATGGAATGACCACAGTCACCTCCCCATAAGCAACTACAGATTACCATACTGGACGTAGTCTACATAAACACCAAGAATAGCCTACCAGTAACAAGCTGCTCATCTTATTATTCCTGTGGCAGAGCTGGAACACCAAAAAAACTCTTGTTCACAGCACCGACTCAAGAAGCCTACTTTTTAAGGTAACTGATGGGAGTTTTTAAGGAAAATTCGTAAGGTAAATGTCGTAGAAATTAAAAAAAATTCACTACATAAATACCCGATCTCTTTGGATCTAGCAGTAATTACAGTCGCTATGTTGGCAACCTACTGAGAAAGGACTTGGTGGGCGGGGCTTATGGTCGGTGCAACAGCCTTCTATAGGGTGAATATTACGCGACATTTAAATAATTAAAAGTCGACTGGGAATTTATTTATTTCTACACTCGACTGTATCAATCCATTCAATTTAAGCCGCGATTCTAGTCTGTATATATTTGTTTTACTATTCGTATTCCGTTTAATATTTTTTTGTTTTATCTGAATAAGGAAAGAATAGACATACAACGATAGTACAAATGAATATTACGAGCTTGAATACAGGTGGCAACTATGCCAATGACGTCACACACCACTGGCATGCCCCTGTCATGTGGCATAGATTTATGCCAATGACTCAAATATGTTTTTTATAGATCATTGTACCTTATAAACTTATTTTTTTGGTGCATATAATGCCCGATATCATGTGATATAATATAATAAAATATGGATTGATGGCATTTGGTGTCTGTTTGCCTAGCAACCAGTAGCGCTACGGATGGAGTAAGGAACTTAGGTCTTAGGAAGACAGTGACAGTGACAGTGTATCTCTGATAGCCGTCCATGAGAGTGATGTTGGATTTATTACCAGTGTCATGGCATCCTTTGCGAGTGAATCCGACCCGGATATGGAGCCGGATAGTGATCTAGATGTGTCAGATGACAATGAAGCACTCTCAGCCATTTCTATAAGTGACGAAGACGATATATACCTGAGAATGACAGTACTGTTAGCGGTAGTGAGGAAAGCGAAGCAGATGACATCTCTCCTTCCCCGCCATTATCTCCCACCCCCGCATGGGCCTCATTGTCGATGTAGCCTATCTCGTCCACACTTACAATTTTACAAAGGTGAGTAGCCTAATACAATCATTATTTTCTTCACTATATATTTTTTTGTTTCCAGCCATTATATAAATATGCATAGTGAAGGTTTAGTAAATCAATTTGTTACGCATGTAATATAGGCCTAGCCTTTGAATTACTTTAACATAAGATATTGGAGGAACTATATCAAATAGTCTAGCCTATATAAAAATATTAAAAGGAAATTACTTATGTGTAAGCTAGCCTAGCCTATAGCCTAGGCATATGGGGTGACGAGATAGGGTGAATGGTGAGTTAAGTCTGCAAAGTTAGAATTTAATTATGTTTTACAGTAATATACTGCACAAGTTATTTAAAAAGAATGTACACAAACACATGTTCATACAAGTTTACTATGAAAAACTCAATTCCCAATTTCATCCTGACAACCAAACAAATTGACAATTTTAAACACACTTCCTGGCTCACATTACTCTCTCTCTCTCTCTCTCTCTCTCTCTCTCTCTCTCTCTCTCTCTCTCTCTCTCTCTCTCTCTCTCTCTCTCTCTCTCTCTCTCACACCGGGTCATCACACAAGTACCAGTCAAACATTTGTCTTCTCCTTCCCTCTCTGTTTCTCCATATGTATAGCCTACTCTCTCTCTCTCCATCTCCCTGTTTTGTCTTGTTTTTATTGATGTCCCCCACTCCCCATGGCGCAAGATGTCTGTCTGTCTGCCCTTAATCATATTAGAAAAGATTAGTGTTGTGGAGTGCTCACATAGCCTACATTACACAAATCGATAATTGATAATGGAACGTATACAGACCTAGTCACCTAGCCTATACATGTTTGCCATATGTGTGTACAATACTCACAGATACTCACTCACAGATGATACTCGGGCAGGCCGCAGGAGGCTTATTTATTCAGCCTGTATGGCCCGGCTCAATATTTCCTATTATACTACCGTGTTCGGGGCTAAGGTGGACATGTGTGATTTGTTTAATCTTGTCTTTAAAGTCGTATTTCTGGTCTTGTTCTGTACAATATGAGCTGACGCATTAATGAGCTCATAGATTATATTAGTTGATAACTGACAATAACTTATAATGTCCTTGGTTCTTGAACAGACACGGTAAGGTAAATTTAGTAAAACATACACTTGTATTTGAATGTTGAACAATAACATAGCCTATTGACCTCGTGTGTGTGTGTGTGTGTGTGAGAGAGAGAGAATAAGACCACGTCTCTACGCAAAATTCAAGCTTATCTTTGGTTTCGACTTCCGGTTGTGTGTAGGTGTACGTGTACTGTGTACACACATTGGTGGGTTCATGGGTACAAACTTTACACACATTTTTAAGTTTGTGTAAAAGATGGGTACAAACTTTAGCCTACACACATTTTCAAGTTTGTGTTAAAGTTAATTGAGCGGCTTTGAGCCGATTAAAGTATATACACATTTTTAAATACAGTAGGCCGACTTAGAAATAGTGTTTTTAGTTTAGTAAGTTACCTTAGGTTAGGTTTGATCTGGATTGTTGTGTTGGCTTAAAACATAAAACACGACAAATGCTCTCAAAGGCATGAATAATATTCGTTTGTACCGATAAATACACCGTGGCTTACATGCCATTGTGTGGGTGTGTATTCTGTGAAGTGTGAAGGTAGGCTATCATTATCAACTTGAAGTCATGTGGTAAACCTGGAGTCCTTGACCTACATTATTGCTACATAATGACCTTAGCCATGACCCAAGTATTTCTTGAGTTTGTCGATGACCTGATGTTCGCAGCTCTTAAAGGTTTATGTGTCTGGTAGGTAGGAAGTGAGGATTCTGTGGTCGGAAATGAAAGAACATGAAGGACTGATTCCTGGCTTCATATGATGATGCTTAGCATAGTTTATTGTATGCTTGATTATATTAGATGTGATTCGGGAAGTTTTGCCTTAACAACGGCACTTCCCTGAGGTTCTTGAACTTCTTGTAATTATCTTGTGACGTGCTCTACCGTTATCCCCCTGATTGTCTCTATATGCCAATTCTCTCTCTCTCTCTCTCGCATTATTCCGGGGACCTTTATTCCAACTATGCTTCATATCACAGAAAAGTCAGTGGGAGTGGTGAGTGAGGAGAGGGATCGTTGATCGTTCGGCTTTACTGGTCTTGTTTTTCACTCTGTTATTACTACCGTACTAATTTAGATTTAATGCGTTTACCTATGTACATGTTTTCCAATTCTCTTCAAAATAAATACACCACCACGACATAATGTTGTAGGCCTATCTTTAAACAGTAAAGGGGGAAAACTATATAATGACATGGAAAGAGCTACAAGCATCAGAAATCTTCCCTAAACGATGCTGCTAATTTTAGAGTAAAAGAAAAAGGAGTATATATATATATATATACCGCACTATTTATTTATGCATATGCAATGTTAATTTGACTAGCTTATTCAACTGCAAAATAAATTATAGGAGGGCTTGATTAAAGGTGAACCCCAGGGATAAAACTTATTCGAACTACATTGTCCATTGTCTTCTGCTTGGTTTTAGGGATATGATACTGAAGAACTTTCATCAATGTGTTCTAATAACAAAAATATAACTTATGTAACTCATTTTATGTGGCAATAACTGGTAGCCTAACTGGTTGTCATGGCAACCGGAGCGCGGTTGGGAATATGTACATGATTAGATTAATATCCAGTATTCGAGGATGGATAATAAGCTGTAGGCTTGCGCATAAACCTTTAACTGTCTTGGTGGTGTAATGGATAGAGTGTTTAAAAATGTGTGTGTGATAACCCACGTTCGAATCCCGGTGGATCACATATATGTTTTCATTAATTTCATTGGAGGTGTTTGGTGTTGGGGTGAAATTAATAAACAAATTGTTTTTCACAGTCTGGACAAGGGATCACGATATTAAAATTAACAGAAAACTATATTTTTATGAAGATATAGAGCCTTAGAAGTAACTTCCCCTAACTATGGACAAGGATAAACATCCATGACAAAGCCTGTATGTTTATTGTTGGTGAGATGTGATTATTTCTCGGTGTACTGTACAGCACATCTTCAGGAACTTGTTCGATCATTTGCCGAGTTTGAGTATTGAACTGAAAGGTGATGATTAAGAAAAGAAAAAAAGAAACAGACCTGTGTGTGATAGCTGGCGTTTATATACACCAAGATGGTGTCACAGTAAAGAAGAAGAAGAAAAAGGAAGTAGGTCCAATATGCTATTAACCCGAGGAATCTGTCAATTATGTTTTTTAAAGTGCCGCCAGTGCAAAAGATTTGGCTTAAATTATGACAACAATATGTATATTTACCATTTAAAGCAATATTAATGCTCCATATGTATGCATATTTTACTTTTGTAATGAGTATGTGAACGTTTAGGAGCCGGCAAATGGGTGTAGGGAGCAAATATCCAGTGAAAAAAATTATTATTGTGATGGGAGGTGAGGGTGATCACCGTGGAGACGTACGAGGGAGTGCGACATAAATGTGCCTTCATTGCTTGCCTGAGGCATACTGAGGCTGAGTAACTGTAACTGAGCTCCAATCTGTCTACTGCGCATGTAAGAGGGAGAGGGTATGGGAGGGTGAAGAGATGTATTATTGGCGGGAGGTAGGAAGTAGAAGTGAAATTGAATGGAAAATAACCAGTAAATGAGGAGGGGGGAAGTGGGCGGAGGAAAGCAGATGGAGGGGAAAGAAAGGCAGGTGGTGATGGAGGGGAAATATGCCACCTAATTACATATTGCTTCCATTTCACCGGCTCTGGAGCGTTGTTTTTTTGTTTTGTTTTGGGGGGGGGGGGTTTAATGGGGTACGGTGCGTTTTTGGAAGGGGCGTCACATTCGCCCAGTAGAACGTTCCGGAACAAGCATCGCAGCTGTTAGGTTAATGAAGGTGCCGATTAGCCTGATAATTCAGTTATTTTATCTGGTGTTTGGGTGAAATACATGGATATTGACTATACATACAGTACACTTTAACTATATTTATAGTATTTCCCCAAGCTCAAACTACTTTTTTTAAATTATCCTTGACGTTCAACTTTAAATACATTTATCTAAGTATATTTTGAAAGTCAATACCATCTCGTGGCAGCTTATTCCAGAAGTTTACGATGCAGTTGAAGATAAAATGCTTCACTATCCGGCTGAAATTATAAGAAGTGGATAATGGGAATACGACAAGGAGAGAGAATGGAAAAAAGAACGAGGAATTCGAAATAGTACCGGTACACAGAAAGAAGATGTAGGTGGAGAAAAAGAAAAGGAGAAGAGAAGAGGCAGCAACACGAAGAAAAAGTTATTGGTTTGGGGAGAAAAACAATAAAAGTAAAGGGGGAACCGTTGAAAAGTTCCCAGATATGGAGAGAAGAATGAAGAAAAGTGAAATACGGAGAAAAGTGGAGAGGGGAAGATTGTGCATGGTGGTATACATGTACTATATATATATATATATATATATATATATATATATATATATATATATATATATATATATATATATACACACAGGGTGTAACACGACGTATGACAATAACTTACACCAGTTATCTATCATGCAATTTTGAGTAAAATTTGTTCTATAACCATATGCTCTCTGCAACCCCAGTACATAGCCTAGCATTCAAGCAACTAAGGTTTAACATCTGTGGTGGGGAGGGTAAACATGAAGTCGGAGCTTCGCAGGGCAACGGGAGACGAGTTAGTTGCCAGTTATGTAATGTTTGTATTTGTAGTATATTACTACCAGCAATATCATAACACCCACAGCACATTCAATGAAGGAACATTAATATAAAGCGTCATTAGCATAACTTTAAGTCAGGAGTACCGGTACTACTATTATTTATTACATGTTTCCCTACATTTAACCCTTAACTGTCGGCGCGCAACATAAGTCGAGTTAAATAAATCTGGACTATGTGGCGGCGCTCGACATAGGTCGTGTGGCAATTTCAGCACGTAATGTTGCTGAGAGAGAGAGACAAGTGGTGGCAGGAGAGTAGCGAGCGTATGACTGCTCCAGACCACCGCGGCGAACCTACTGACACGAATCCCACCTCCTCCCTCCCTCTCTCACTCGCTATATACGGAATTGTATGGGGAAAGTGCCTAATTACATGCTTTTTGCACTTGCGTTGCACGGTTGTTGCAAGAAAACTAGCCATCATAAAAGGATCGTTATGGTGTCATTCGAAAGCTCTGTTTATGCCCTTTCAGGGATAGATACTTGTTTTACACTCTGGGTCTTATTTAGGCATGAAAATGATCACGTAATCAGCCCTATTTTGGCTAAAAACACCCCGCTGGGCGGTACATATAAATAAACCGCCTAGGCCGCTAATAAGGTGTTAAACCTGGCACAATTGCATTCAGCTGGGGATGAGAATGCCGCAGGGTTGCCAATTAAGCGACTTTGTTGCTAGATTTATTTTTTTGCTTCTTTCTAGTGGCAATATTTAACATCTGGTAACATGATATCTACTTACATTCTAGATATTCTAGTCATATATAGGTGATATTCTAGAGATATAATCATATTTTGTAGTGCTTACTATCTAGCACCATTCTAGCGAGCTTTGAGAACTAAACTAGCGAGACTTGACAACTGCGTTTATCTCGTCATTTCATAAGAGCGTGAAAATTAGTAGGCGAGTTCACAGATCCAAGGCTGCTGTCTGCTTTCAGTTGTTTACTATGTACAGCTTGTTCATGATACAGCATACCACCTACTTACAGCCATGAAGAATATGCAGATATTGTCTACATTTACGGATTCTGTGATGGTAATACCAGTGCTGCAGCCAGGGAATACAGTAGGAGATAGGCTACCCAAACAGATGCCCTGGTGCTCCAGTTTTGTATAATGATTTTCTTTATCAGCAGCTGGGCAACACAGGTAGTGTCCCTGGCATTAATTTGAGGGCAGAACGCATACAACCACAAGACAATGACAGACAAATAATGCATGCAGTGTTAAACAGCCCTGACATAAATTTGTGCAATGCAGAAAGTATAAATACTGTAAATATAATCAACTAAACTACTATAATCCCTACCACTGTGAATGTATGAGTGGTAGAAAGAGAGAGAGAGAGCTTTACTGTATAGCCAACTGTTTACTTTACCACTGTAAATGTTCAACTATTGAAGTAAAACTATAAAATAAAAAAACAAACTACTTTAACTGCCCTAATATCGGGACACTTACGTAGGTTGTGTGGCATTTTCTGTATTTTATCTTACAGAAAGTATTACTAAATAACAGGAAAAATAATAATGGAAGAAGGTAAACTTCGATTTCAGTAAAAATTAAAAAAACTGACCAGTTCCAACTTTGTTTATTGAATGAGTGGCAAACCGTCACTCTTGTCGTGTGAGCACCAGCTGGTTGGAATGCGTCACGTTTAAATGTAGGGAAAACACTGTAATAAATAGTAGTAGTACTCCTGACTTAAAGTGATACTAATGATGCTTTATAATAATGTTCCTTCATTGAATGTGCTGTGGGTGTTATGATATTGCTGGTAGTAATATACTACAAATACAAACATTACATAACTGGCAACTAGGCGGGTGCCCAATCCCGAAAGGGGTTGAAATAGGGGAGCTATCCCCCCGCCAAAGGCGGCTTTCTAGGGCCTTTCCTAGCTGATGCCGAAAGGATTGGGTTCTAGTCATGTGGTGATGGGCTGGTCTATCAGAGTGAGAGCTGAGCGATCTCTGCCATACCCATAGCTTACTCTGACTGTTCCTTTTACTTATATATTTTCTAGATCTCAAGTGACGGCGTCTCTTCCGTGGATTGACCTCCCAATCTACCAAGATTGGAAGCTAAAGCGTCACATTTTTCCTTTTCCCCTCAACTTTCTCTTCATAATTGCTGAGGGGCACAGGGCCCTGGGTTGGGCTTTGGTTTCCTGGGCGTTTCCACACCCTCCTCAGCTCCCCGCCATGGAGTGGCTTCGGTCACCCAGGCTTTATTGTGGTCGGCAGGGAGGGTTCTGTTGGGGCGCTCGGTTATGGCCTTGGCCTTTGCTCGGGGCCTTGGGGCTGTTCGGCCAGGCAGCTTGGGGAACAACAACAACTGGCAACTAACTCATCTCCCGTTTCCCTGCGAAGCTCCTACTTCATGTTTACCCTCCCCACCACAGATTTTAAACCTTGGTTGCTTGAATGCTAGGCTATGTACTGGGGTCGCAGAGAGCATATGGTTATAGAACAAATTTTATTCAAAATTACACGATAGTTCACTGGTGTAAGTTATTGTCATATGTCGCGTTACACCCTGTATATATATATATATATATATATATATATATATATATATATATATATATATAATTATATATACATACATATAATTTATATATATATACTGTATATACGGTCTATATCCCTAAAATGTATGTACGGTACTACTAAAATTGAGAAAGATGGGGGTTTTCTCTCGTAAATGAAGGAGAAAAATGGCAAAGTTGCCTGTAACAAGTGTCTTTCCCAAAGTTGAAAGAGTGACTTAACCAAATTGAAGGTACCGGTACGTTAAAGTTCACTTTTTGGTCGATTTGTTCAATTATTTAATATTTTTCTAGTTTCCTCCCTAGACCTCCACCAAACTTAAAATAACATTCATTAGATCCCCCTTCTAGATAAATTTGTACATTATTCGGTAGAAAAAAAATCCGTCTTCCAAAATTACAGGCTCACTATCATTCGCCAGGGGAAAAAAATCGACACCTAAATGGTACGAAAGGCCTTAATATTGACAAATAAATGGAACGAAATGTCTTAAAATCTACAAACTAACGAGGCAAACATCTTAAAATCTGAAAACTAGTGGGGATAAGCATGAGGGAGAAGGGGATCTAGAAAAACGACCCATCTCCCCTTAAATTCCGAGATATGGAGAGAACTGATCCAAGTGAAATACCGGTAGGCTACAGGGAAAGGAGAACGCAAGAAGAGGGGAAGTTGTTGCATGCTGTGAAAATTAGACTACCAAAAACAAACACACTAAAACAAATAGTTATATACTGGTGTTATACAGTAGATATGTAGGTACACTCGGATACCATAGTTGCTAGCCAACTTATCATAATTCGTGGAGTCCTTATGTTTTTCTTTATGTAATTATAACTATCTGGAATGTTTTTTGGATGGAACTTGCTTGTCAATAAAGAGTATACCAGTACCGGTATACAGTTTTGTTGTTGATGTATAGGCTATATAGGAAATTGTATTCATAAATTCGTTTCCAGAGATATACTTCCGTAAATAGAAATAGGTGAAATCCATAAATATCCATGAGTGGGCTAGAGACTATGGTATTCGAGTGTAAATTCATACGACGGCTTTGAATCGGTAATATATTTTGGCAATATTTTCACTGACATTTATTCTTTTATTTATTTTTTTCAAATGACACGATTCTGACCCTAGGAACGACCTCCAGACACCCTCTGATTCAGACAGGTCTTCATAAATGAATGCTAAAATCCAAAATACAGAGAGGCGCCAGAGACTCACAATACTCATCCTTTCTCAATGTTACGGTATCCTACCACTGCGTTTGTCATTCTCACTTTTCATACCACCATTATTCCTACATTTCGTTTAGCGCCAGTCACTCTCTATCGCTCTCACATCACCATTTGTTGTCCTTGGCTTCCATTCGTCTTCCTCACTTCTCCATTCCATATTCCCAGATGTTAAGTCATTATTCTTTTAGCTTCGACATTTACATCACCATCATCATTATTATCTCTCTCTCTCTCTCTCTCTCTCTCTCTCTCTCTCTCTCTCTCTCTCTCTCTCTCTCTCTCTCTCTCTCTCATATACAATTTATTACTAATACAAAGCTCTACTTAATCATATCAAACGGAGACAGAATATAAATATCCTGCAGAGCGATAGCTGTGCATAATGCACACAACTAGACGCACACAAACGCGCACACACAACCAAACACACACACACACACACACATATACATATATATATATATATATATATATATATATATATATATATATATATATATATATATACATATATATATATATATATATATATATATATATATATATATATATATATATATAGATAGTATATATCGTGAACACAGAAGCCCTATGACCATTCCCGAGTTTCTTTTTGTCATCATACACAAAGAAAAACCCCTTGAATTGTAATGCCTTTGAGAGAGAGAAGAGAAGGAGAAGAGAAGATAGATAGAAATATAAACAAAGCGATGGGTGACTTAATTAACATGAAAGTAGTAAAGTATACGTTTCAACTTACCACAATAGATGAGACACCACGACACCACTGGGGAAAAGTGTAATAAGAGTTAAAATAATGCTTGAACGACGTAAAGACAATGATGAGGAGGGAGGTACCGGTAGTTGCTTTTTCTCTATGTTTAGTCCCATTAGCTTTGAGATTTTAAGACGTTCATTTCATTAGTTTGGCGATTTTAAGACCTTTCCCCCCATTTCTTAGGTGTCGATTATTTCCTGGCAAGCGATAGCGACCCTGTAATTCTAGGAGGAATCGGCCTTATGCTGGGACATTTTTCTAGCGAAATTATTAAAACAATTATCTTGAAAGGGGGTGTAGGGCGTTTTTTTTTTTTTTTTTTTTCTAACCTTTATGGAGGTCTAGCGAGGAAACTGTAACATCAATATATTAAACAAATAACTATTACGGTACCCCCTTCAATACAAATATGATTGATGAGAGGAACCCAAATAAAATCTTAATTAGCTCGGAATTTCGGTGTGCGTATCCTAGGTTCGAATCCATGGAGTACCACATGTATTCATTAGTTTCATTGATTTCATTAATTAGTTTTATTTGTAAGTCGGTGGGTCGGTGATTAAATTAATATATATAGGTAATTCCTAAGTTGATTACAATTGTCTTCCAGTGACATACATAAAACAGTGAAGTGATTGGAAGGGCAAGAACAACAATCAAACATGTACACAACATCTTCATGATCCCAGTATGCATTATTTCTGTTGTTGGCTGTTATTAGACGATTTCATTCAGATTAGGAGGTTGGCTATTATTAGACGATTTCATTCAGATTAGGAAGGGTCTATGGAAGTCAAAGGGCTGATTGAGATAGTCTTTCCCCTTATAGTTCCCACAAATCCTTCCTAAACTGTATATAATCCTCTAATGATAGCCAGAATATACTGTCAAAATGCGTTATTATCTTCAAAGGGTAGGTATATTTTTTGGTCTATTGATTAATTTATTTAATGATTTTTAAGATTCCTCGCTAGACCTCCATCAAGCTTAATCAAGACCTCCCTTCAAGATAGGATAAGTGGGTACATTTTTCGGTAGAAAAATGTTCCGGCCGAAGGCCGATTCCTCATAAAATTACAGGCTCGCTTTCGCTCGCCAGGAAAAATTAACACCTAAATGGTACGAACGGTCTTAATATTGACAGATAAATGGAGCGAAAGGTATTAAAATCGCCAAACTAATGGAACGAACGTTTTAAAATCTCAAAACTAATGGTGCTAAATATGAAAGTTCAGAAAAATCCTATATAGCCTATACCCCCCCCCCCTAATGTAAACATAAACTATAAGAAAAGAAGTAACTGTTGGCTCTGGAAGTATGGGAATGACAATAAATAATGTGTATCGTAGAAATAAAACGAGGAAAAGCCAACAGAAAAAGTGGAGACAATTGGTGTGTGTGTGTGTTGTGTGTGTGGCTGATCCTGTCAGAGTGGGGGTTGAGCGTCCCCTGCCTCCCAGAGCTCAACCTCACTTTATCTCATGCTAAATATGTTTCAGTACTTTTTGACGTAGTTAATGGATTTCTTCTTCGATATCCGACAACAAAATGCGACTTCCCCAATTTAAACTAACTGATTTTGTCTACTCTACTTCTGACTACAAAATTGACTTCCCGAATTTATCAACCCCCTGATTTTGACTATTTCATTAGTACTATACTACTAGTTCTTTTAGGGAAAACACTCTACACCAGGTATTATAGAGATAGCCGGTTTGCCACAGTTATAACAGAAACCCGATTACGGCGGATGGCTGTGGCTTGATGAAGTCCATCCGCCTCTCTATTTTGCCTTGGGGTGGGTGTTTGACTGTATCTCTATATTTTTCATATATCTATATTAATTTCAACTATTTTCACATGTGTGTGTGTGTGTGTGCGTGCGTGCGCCGCAGTAATTGCCCACTCCAATTAGCCAAGTCAATTTTCTTTCAAATCTTTAAGATTTCTTTTGGCACAAATTAGCATAACTCATGTTTCCCTCATTACTTCCAAAAGTTTGTTCCAAATGTTTTTGTTTTCCAATAATGATTTTTTGTTTTTCTTTGTGTTTCCTAATGTAAATATTTGGTTTCCCATGCTCTTTTTCTTTCTTTAACTAAGTAATGAGAAATACAGTTGGCCACATTAATTTGTATGCATACCATGCTATTATGTATTGAAGGAAAATTATTGTGTCGTTCCATACATAAAATCATGGCGTGGATACAAACTAATGTGGCCAACTGTACCTGCATGTGGCTGATGCTGTTTAGAAACTAAGCAGTTTTGTATTTTTGTAATACGGTATGTATTTTGTTATTTATTTATTTTTATTTTATTTATATTTATTTATGTATTTATTTACTTTTTTTTTATTTATTTATTTATTTAGCCTTTTTTTTTTTTTTTTTTTTTTTTTTTTTTTTTTTTTTTTTAGGGGGGGGTTGTTGTTGTTGTTGTTGTTGTTGTTGTTGTTGTTCCCTAAGCTGCCTGGCCGAACAGCCCCGAGTCCCTGAGAAAGGCCACGGCCACGATCGGGCTTTCCCACAGAGCTCTCATTGAGTGTAGATTGTGTTGTTGGCGTAAGTGGTTGTGTGAAATGCAGTCTTCTATGATGTGTTTAATGGTATGGGGTGCTGTGTTACATCCCGGGCAGGCGTCGACAACGGAGTCATCCAGTCTCTTCTGATAGCTCAGGAGAGCTGGATGGTGTCCGCATCTCAGCCTGGCCAGGTGGACTCTGTCCTCGCGAGGAAGGGAGGATTCGGAAGGATGGATTTCGGGAGGTCGTGCATGCAGCTGCGTGTTGTCTGTGAGTGAGTGGATGGATCGGTGAGAGATATGAGTATGGATGTGCTTCTGGAAGTTGGTTCGGGGTGGGCAGGGAGGGAGAGAGGACAATAATTGTGTGTGATACCGTGTGCTGGGTGTTGTTTTGATATTTCTTGGTGTCTGTGGGTGTGTTGCCATGTAGTTTAGTGGGTGGTCTTGGTTCGAGGAGGCTGCTGCCAAGAATTGAGTGCCTCTCATGTCCAGATGGTCTTTGACTTTGAGGATTTTGGTTTCTTGATGTAGGTGATCTGTGGGTGAAGTAGCTGTGCAGCCTGTAATGATCTTCAGGGCTTTGTTTTGAATAGTCTGTAAGGTCTTATGATGTGTTTCAGCTAGGTTAGAAGCCCAGGCTGGGCTTGCGTATTCCATCACTGATCTTATGTATTGTTTATATACTGTGGTGGTGGTTTCTTTGTTGTGTCCAAATTTTGTGTGAGCAAGTGACCTGAGGGCGTTAAGTCTGGGTGTCAGTTTCTTTTTAATGTTTGTGGTGTGCTGTTTGAATGTCATATGAGTATCATATGTTACTCCTAGGATTTTGGGTGTGTGTGTATGTGTTAGGGGTGTGTTGTTTATGGTGAGTTGAGGGATGTATTCGTGTTCTCCTGTCCAACTTGTGAGCAGGGTTGCGGTAGATTTGGCTGGGGCTAGATTAAGTCTGTTTGTAGTGCACCAGCCATGTAGTGTGTTGAGATAGGGTTGAAGGAGATCTGTTGCTCTTTTTGGGTCATGGTGTGTGCATGTGAGTGTTATGTCATCTGCATAGGAGGCTAAGTTTATTTGGGGCGTATTGGGTGTAGTTATATCGTGCATGTACAGATTGAAGAGTGCGGGCGATAGGACGGATCCTTGTGGGACTCCGTTTGGAAAGTTTCTGATTTTAGATGACTGACCGGCAAAAGATACGTGTGCACATCTGCCTGCTAGGAAGTTGGCCAGCCACCGTTTTGTGTTGTTGTGCATGTTTGTGTTGTAGATTTTGTTTGTTAGGTTGTGGCGGGGGATGGCATCGAAGGCTTTACTAATGTCGAGTGTGGCTAATAGTGATCTGTGTGGTGGTCTAGCTGAATTGATGCCGTCGAAAGCTCTTTGTGTAAGGTCTGTGAGAAGAGTGTTTGTGGAGTGCAGTGGCCTAAAGCCATGTTGTGTTGGAGCTAGGGGTAGGTCAGGTGTAATTAGTTGTAATACTAGGCGTTCCATGACTTTGGAGGGGGAGCAAAGGAGTGTGATGGGGCGGTGCGAGGAGGGTAGCGTGGGGTCTTTGTTGGGTTTGGGGAATGTGATGATGATACCATGCTTCCAAATGTCTGGTATTGTGTTGTGTGAATAGCTGTAGTTTGATATGTTAGTGAGTGCTTGTATGCCTTGTGGTCCCAGGTGTCTGAGGTGTATGTTGCTTATGTTGTCTAGGCCACAGGCGGGTGAGTGCTTGAGATTGTTGATGATATGCTTTGTCTGGTGATTGGTGAAGGGTGTATAGTCAGGGTCTGTGGGGAATTGTCTCTTACGTCGGATGACACGTCGGTCGTCTTTGTGAGGTTTTAGGTGGCTGACATGTGAAAAGTGATTGATGAGAGTGTTTGCTTGTTGTTTACATGAAGGAGTAGAGTCTGTTGTTGTGATTGCAGCATGTGATTGTGTTGTGTTGCTGTTGGAAAGTGTGATGCTGTTTAGTGTTTTGTATAGTTTTTTGGGGTTTGTTTTGTGATCAAGTGTTTGTAGGAAGTTATTCCAATTTAGTTTTTGTTGCTCTTGTATTTTGTTGTTAGTTTGGGTGTTGAGTGCTTGAATTTGTTGTGTGATGTCTTGTGTGTGGGGTGCTGGGGAGTGTTTCAGTATGTCGCGTTGTCTGATGAGGTTTTGAATTTCTGGTGTGAAGTTGGGGTTGTGTCTTTTTCTGTTACCTCTTGGAATGTGTTTCTTGTCAGCGTTTTGGATAGTTTTATTGAGTATGTGTACAGCATTGTTGATGTTAGTGATGGGTGTACTGTTTAGAGTTGTGAAGTGTTGTTCTGTCTCATTTGTGAATGCTTCCCAGTTAGCTCTTTTATAATTGGTGTATGTGTGTTTGTGGCTAGCTGGGGTGAGTCTGGTTTTGGTGGTGATAATGATCGGGAGGTGGTCAGAGCCTAAGGTTCTGACCACCCTCCAGGATGTTGTGGGGGCGAGTTCTGGGGAGCAAAAGGTGATGTCTGGAGATGATGGGTTATAGAGGGCTTGGTGAGGAATATGGGTATGTTGATGGATGTCGTTAAATAGCTTAGCCACTCCTTATTTTGTATAGGCCTATACCGGTACCGTATTTAAGGAACCTCGAAATACTGTATATGTTAACAACAGATCATGGAATACAATATACAGTACCGGGAAGTAATATTAAATAAATATATAGTCTATCTAGACAAATTAAAACATTCAATCTATTACTTACTGATATACATTATAAGGGTCTAGACAGATAATGTATATATGCCATACATACACAATTCAAAATGTGTTATTTTCATAAATATCCGTAGGTTACACATTGCAAATTATATTCCTACGAAACAATCTTAGTCAGCCAACCAACCAACCTGCCTCTCAATCAATTAGTCAGTTATATAGTCAGTCAGTAAATCAGACTTTCAGCTAGTCAGCCAACCAACCTGTCTCTCAGTCAATCAGTGAATCAGACTTTCAGTTAGTCAGTCAGTCAGTCAGCCAAATTGCCTCTCAGTCAAGTAGTCAGACAGTGGTCCAGCGAATATGAACTTATATATAAGAGAAGACTGGTGGTAGTAGGTCAAGAAGACAAAAGTAAATATGAAGTGCCAAGGATGAAATTATACCAGCGTGAAATTACGAGAGAAAGAGAGAGAGAGAGAGAGAGAGAGAGAGAGAGAGAGAGAAAGAGAGAGAGAGAGAGAGATAAGCTGCGAACATTAAGGATGGCTCAAGAATGATAGAGGACAAGGGTGAGAATGGAGGAGCACACTGGACCTGGTATAGAGGAAGAGGACAGATTGAGAGGAAAGGAGAGGTGGAGAGGAAAGGCAGAGAAGAGGGAGGAAAGGAGAGGTGGAGAGGAAAGGCAGAGAAGAGGGAGGCTAGGAGAGGTGGAGAGGAAAGGCAGAGAAGAGGGAGGAAAGGAGAGGTGGAGAGGAAAGGCAGAGAAGAGGGAGGAAAGGAGAGGTAGAGAGGAAAGGCAGAGAAGAGGGAGGCTAGGAGAGGTAGAGAGGAAAGGCAGAGAAGAGGGAGGAAAGGAGAGGTGGGGAGGAAAGGCAGAGAAGAGGGAGGAAAGGAGAGGTGGAGAGGAAAGGCAGAGAAGAGGGAGGAAAGGAGAGGTGGAGAGGAAAGGCAGAGCAGAGGGAGGAAAGGAGAGGTGGGGAGGAAAGGCAGAGAAGAGGGAGGAAAGGCAGAGAAGAGGGAGGAAAGGAGAGGTAGAGAGGAAAGGCAGAGAAGAGGGAGGAAAGGAGAGGTGGAGAGGAAAGGCAGAGCAGAGGGAGGAAAGGAGAGGTGGGGAGGAAAGGCAGAGAAGAGGGAGGAAAGGAAAGGTGGAGAGGAAAGGGAGAGAAGAGGGAGGAAAGGAGAGGTAGAGAGGAAAGGCAGAGAAGAGGGAGGAAAGGAGAAGTAGAGAGGAAAGGCAGAGAAGAGGGAGGAAAGGAGAGGTGCAATAGTAAAACAATACGAGGGTTTTAAAGCAAATTATTCTTGTAAGTCAATCACTGTTTCCTTCCCAACATCAAATCATGGCGTGGATACAAACTTATGTGGCCAACTGTAAGCTATTCCCCAGGACCATCTTTGATCACTTTGTCTGGGTAAACTCTGATGACTTTAACCTTTAAGTTTGATACCCGGTACATTAGGGTTTGGATATTATATTTCTGAGGGTTCCTGGTGTCAATCATGCATACACACTCTCTCTCTCTCTCTCTCTCTCTCTCTCTCTCTCTCTCTCTCTCTCTCTCTCTCTCTCTGCAAAAAATAAATTTTCAGATTTAGAGGAACTAGTGTTTACAGAAAATTATGATGTGATTGGCATAACAGAATCTTGGCTCAATACACAAGATAGAGACTTTTTAGCAGAGTATTCACTTCCCGGTTATGTAATGTTTGAGAACAGCCGAATAAATAAAAATGGAGGTGGCGTTTTATTTTATATCAAAGAAAGTCTTAACCCGACCCTTGTGTCAAAACCTCAAATTGTGAACGTCGACACATCTTTTGTGCTAATAAAGAATAATAAAGGTACAAAAATAATACTTGCGTTAATATACAGACCTCCAGCTCAATCAGTGCAAACTGACCGAGAAATTTACGAACAAATTGCAGATGTAAGTAACTCACAAGATACCGTAATTTTTGGCGACTTTAATTTACCTGTGACCAAGTGGGGCGATACTCTTACTTCACACTCCGGACATGACTTGTATACGAACTTGCAAGAGAGTTCGCTTTATCAATTTGTTCGAATGCCGACCCGTGGTAATAACGTTCTTGACATTGTACTTGCAACAAAAGAAGAATTGATAGAGAATTTGAATGTTGGTGATGAATTCAGTAACAGCGACCATCGTACGATAACTTTCACTTTAAAGTTTACTAGTAACGAACCAAATAGTAGCATCGAAAAAGTCCCTAATTTCAAGAAAGCAAACTTCCATAAACTTAGAGCTATGTTTAAAGAAACTGACTGGAGCTTTTTAATTAACAATAACGACATAAATACATCTTGGAAGTTATTCGAAACCACTTACCTAAAAGCAGTGCAAGACTGCATACCATCGAAAATACGGCGTCCAGGCCATAATAATAAGCCCAAATGGTGGAATCAAGATATTTCAAACTGCCTGCTTGCTAAAAAATTTGCTAATGATAGATTAAAATCCTCACAAAATGACGAAGAACGGGTGAAATTTGTAGAGCTACGACGCAAAGCCAAAAAGTTAATTAAGCAAAGTAAAAAGACCTTAGAGTTACATATTGCGAATCAAAGTAAAACAAACCCGAAAGAATTCTATAGTTATATCAGAAAGAAAAAAGTAGTTACTTCAACTGTTGGACCGTTAGTCGATGAAAATGGAGAATACACCAAAGACGAAGTACAAATGAGTAATGCCCTCAATACCTTCTTTGCATCAGTTTTTACAACAGAAGACCTCAGTGATATCCCTACACCATCGCCGATTCAGATTGATAATTCAGATGTTCTAAGCAATATCACCGTTACAGAGAGAGAAGTATTGAATTGTTTAGATAAACTCAAGGTAAATAAAACGCCAGGACCTGATACAATCTCGCCTAGAGTTCTAAAGGAAGCTAAGAATGAGCTCTCCAAACCACTGACATTACTATTCAATAAATCCTTGCAGTCTGGAACTATGCCTGATCAGTGGAAGCTAGCCAACGTAACACCGATATTCAAAAAAGGCAGCAAATCCCTACCCAGTAACTATCGTCCAATTAGCTTAACCTCAGTTGTATGTAAAATGCTAGAAACGGTCATACGAGACAGACTCGTAAATCACTTAGAGGAAAATAACATACTTAAAGATACTCAACACGGCTTTCGTAAAAAACGTTCCTGTTTAACAAACCTCTTAGACTTCTTCCACGATATCCTCAACCTCTACGATGAGAGTAAAGCTGTAGATATTATATACCTTGATTTTCAAAAGGCCTTTGACAAAGTTCCCCACAAACGTTTACTGCTAAAACTAAAAGCGCATGGAATACAAGACGGTGTGTTGAAATGGATAGAAAATTGGCTCAGCAACAGAAAGCAAAGGGTAGTCATAAACGGTAAGGCATCTAAATGGACCAATGTAAGTAGCGGGGTACCCCAGGGATCGGTACTAGGACCAATTCTCTTTCTAATTTACATCAACGACATAGATGAGGGTCTCACCTGCACAATCTCAAAATTTGCTGACGATACAAAAATTGCAAATAGCGTACTCTCAAAAGAACAAGTTGACGATATGCAACACAATCTAGATAAATTGTCATGTTGGGCCCAAATTTGGCAAATGAGTTTCAATGCGGATAAATGTAAAGTACTACATGTCGGATACCTAAATGAGAAAGCAAACTATTCGATGAATGGCACTCAGCTTAAGAATGTAAACAGAGAAACTGATCTGGGAGTAACAATATCGAGTAACCTAAAACCGAGTCAACAATGTTCAGAAGTTGTTAAGAAGGCAAACAAAATAATTGGCTTTATAGGCAGGTCATTTGAGCATAAATCCAAAGAAGTTATCCTAACCCTTTACAATTCCTTAGTCCGCCCTCTTCTGGAATACTGCGTTCAATCCTGGTGCCCTTATTACCAAAAAGATATAAACAAGCTAGAACGAGTTCAACGTAGAGTTACCAAAATGATACCTAGCCTAAAGAACAAACCATACGAAGAGCGTCTTAGAGAATTAAATCTATTTCCTTTAACCCAGCGCAGATTAAGAGGCGACTTAATTCAAGTGTTCAAAATCATCAAAGGCATCGACAATATGAACTGTAGTAAGTACTTCACTATCGACCAATCTAATTACACGCGGGGAAACGGTTGCAAAATTATTGGTAAATCTTTTAACTCGCACGAATCTAAGAATTTCTTCTTCAATCGAGTTGTCAACTTGTGGAATGGGCTTCCCCGAGACGTTATAGACTGCAGCACCGTTGATTCATTTAAATTCCGCCTAGACAAATATCTCGCATCAAACCCGCGACTGACTGCGTTTGTAAATGAATAACTTTATCCTCCCCTCAGTTACTAACCCATATGTCCCCTACTAACTTCCTAGTCCTGCCACGTTAGTGGCAGGGCAGTAGTTCCCTTTCCAATGTTCCCTTACCCACTCTAAACCACTGTTTGGACACTTGATCCTCAGTGTTTTGGAGGACAAGCAACCTAGAAGGGTCACTAGACCTGTTGTTGCTTGATTTCCTTTGTACTCCTTTGTACTTTGTACTCTCTCTCTCTCTCTCTCTCTCTCTCTCTCTCTCTCTCTCTCTCTCTCTCTCTCTCTCTCTCTCTCTCTCTCTCTCTCTCTCTCTCATTGGATAAAGCTCCACCAACACGACCCAAATTCAAAACCGCCAGGGATAACGACCGAGGACCGATGTCAGCCATGAATGTAAATGTAGATCCGATCAGAACCAAAAATTTGATTAAAGAACGTTCTGTGAGTTCTAAAACCGCAACTTTAAAGGTTTTCTATGCAAACGCTCGTAGCATACGCAATAAATTTTCAGATTTAGAGGAACTAGTGTTTACTGAAAATTATGATGTGATTGGTATAACAGAATCTTGGCTCAATACAGTAGATAGAGACATTTTAGCAGAGTATTCACTTCCCGGTTATGTAATGTTTGAGAAAAGCCGAATAAATAAAAATGGAGGTGGCGTTTTATTTTATATCAAAGAAAGTCTTAACCCGACCCTCTTGTCAAAACCTCAAATTGTGAACGTCGACACATCTTTTGTGCTAATAAAGAATAATAAAGGTACAAAAATAATACTTGCATTAATATACAGACCTCCAGCTCAATCAGTGCAAACTGACCGAGAAATTTATGAACAAATTGCAGATGTAAGTAACTCACAAGATACCGTATTTTTGGCGACTTTAATTTACCTGTGACCAAGTGGGGCGATACTCTTACTTCACACTCCGGACATGACTTGTATACGAACTTGCAAGAGAGTTCGCTTTATCAATTTGTTCGAACACCGACCCGTGGTAATAACGTTCTTGACATTGTACTTGCAACAAAAGAAGAATTAATAGAGAATTTGAATGTTGGTGATGAATTCAGTAACAGCGACCATCGTACGATAACTTTCACTTTAAACTTTACTAGTAACGAACCAAATAGTAGCATCGAAAAAGTCCCTAATTTCAAGAAAGCAAACTTTCATAAACTTAGAGCTATGTTTAAAGAAACTGACTGGAGCTTTTTAATTAACAATAACGACATAAATACATCTTGGAAGTTATTCGAAACCACTTACCTAAAAGCAGTGCAAGACTGCATACCATCGAAAATACGGCGTCCAGGCCATAATAATAAGCCCAAATGGTGGAATAAAGATATTTCAAACTGCCTGCTTGCTAAAAAATTTGCTAATGATAGATTAAAATCCTCACAAAATGACGAAGAACGGGTGAAATTTGTAGAGCTACGACGCAAAGCCAAAAAGTTAATTAAGCAAAGTAAAAAGACCCTAGAGTTACATATTGCGAATCAAAGTAAAACAAACCCGAAAGAATTCTATAGTTATATCAGAAAGAAAAAAAGTAGTTACTTCAACTGTTGGACCGTTAGTCGATGAAAATGGAGAATACACCAAAGACGAAGTACAAATGAGTAATGCCCTCAATACCTTCTTTGCATCAGTTTTTACAACAGAAGACCTCAGTGATATCCCTACACCATCGCCGATTCAGATTGATAATTCAGATGTTCTAAGCAATATCACCGTTACAGAGAGAGAAGTATTGAATTGTTTAGATAAACTCAAGGTAAATAAAACGCCAGGACCTGATACAATCTCGCCTAGAGTTCTAAAGGAAGCTAAGGATGAGCTCTCCAAACCACTGACATTACTATTCAATAAATCCTTGCAGTCTGGAACTATGCCTGATCAGTGGAAGATAGCCAACGTAACACCGATATTAAAAAAAGGCAGCAAATCCCTACCCAGTAACTATCGTCCAATTAGCTTAACCTCAGTTGTATGTAAAATGCTAGAAACGGTCATAAGAGACAGACTCGTAAATCACTTAGAGGAAAATAACATACTTAAAGATACTCAACACGGCTCGTAAAAAACGTTCCTGTTTAACAAACCTCTTAGACTTCTTCCACGATATCCTCAACCTCTACGATGAGAGTAAAGCTGTAGATATTATATACCTTGATTTTCAAAAGGCCTTTGACAAAGTTCCCCACAAACGTTTACTGCTAAAACTAAAAGCGCATGGAATACAAGACGGTGTGTTGAAATGGATAGAAAATTGGCTCAGCGACAGAAAGCAAAGAGTAGTCATAAACGGTAAGGCATCTAAATGGACCAATGTAAGTAGCGGGGTACCCCAGGGATCGGTACTAGGACCAATTCTCTTTCTAATTTACATCAACGACATAGATGAGGGTCTCACCTGTACAATCTCAAAATTTGCTGACGATACAAAAATTGCAAATAGCGTACTCTCAAAAGATCACGTTGACGATATGCAACACAATCTAGATAAATTGTCACATTGGGCCCAAATTTGGCAAATGAGTTTCAATGCGGATAAATGTAAAGTACTACATATCGGATACCTAAATGAGAAAGCAAACTATTCGATGAATGGCACTCAGCTTACGAATGTAAACAGAGAAACCGATCTGGGAGTAACAATATCGAGTAACCTAAAACCGAGTCAACAATGTTCAGAAGTTGTTAAGAAGGCAAACAAAATAATTGGCTTTATAGGCAGATCATTTGAGCATAAATCCAAAGACGTAATCGTAACCCTTTACAATTCCTTAGTCCTCCCTCTTCTGGAATACTGCGTTCAATGCTGGTGCCCTTATTACCAAAAAGACATAAACAAGCTAGAACGAGTTCAACGTAGAGTTACCAAAATGATACCTAGCCTAAAGAACAAACCATACGAAGAGCGTCTTAGAGAATTAAATCTATTTCCTTTAACCCAGCGCAGATTAAGAGGTGACTTAATTCAAGTGTTCAAAATCATCAAAGGCATCGACAATATGAACTGTAGTAAGTACTTCACTATCGACCAATCTAATTACACGCGGGGAAACGGTTGCAAAATTATTGGTAAATCTTTTAACTCACACGAATCTAAGAATTTCTTCTTCAATCGAGTTGCCAACTTGTGGAATGGGCTTCCCCGAGACGTTATAGACTGCAGCACCGTTGATTCATTTAAATTCCGGCTAGACAAATATCTCGCATCAAACCCGCGACTGACTGCGTTTGTAAATGAATAACTTTATTTTATCCTCCCCTCAGTTACTAACCCATATGTCCCCTACTAACTTCGTAGTCCTGCCACGTTAGTGGCAGGGCAGTAGTTCCCTTTCCAATGTTCCCTTACCCACTCTAAACCACTGTTTGGACACTTGATTCTCAGTGTTTTGGAGGACAAGCAGCCTAGAAGGGTCACTAGATCTGTTGTTGCTTGATTTCCTTTGTACTCTCTCTCTCTCTCTCTCTCTCTCTCTCTCTCTCTCTCTCTCTCTCTCTCTCTCTCTCTTTCGTTCAGCACATGAGTGACACCCTAAATCAAGCAACCTACATTGCCCATGAAAACAACGCCAGTCAGGACCGAGAGATAACTATGCTAATAGACTCCTCTGAGTATTGACATCGCTACCCCCGGAAAAGCCCTCCCACAACCCCACCCAATCAAACTCCACCCGCACAGTTAAGAGAAATAAATAACCCCGCCCAACCCTTCCAAGTCCATCACAACCATTTAAACGAAACCGTCAACCCCAATGGCCCACAAGTTGCGAAAATTTACCTACCTGAACCACAAAACAAACTAAACAACCCCACCCAACCCCATCCAAGCCAACCCAACCAACTGAATGAATTTGACAACCCGCCGCGGCTTCAAGTCACAACCCCAAACCCATCCCCACCAATAAGAAAAACAAATCCAGCGCATGCTGAGAGAAATGATATAAAAATAATATCCATAAATGCCTGCTCAATAAGAAACAAAATAGACGAACTCAAATGTCTGTTATTAAATGAGAAAGTTGACGTTATTTGTATAACGGAAACACATCTGAACCTTAAAAATAAAGATCTACTTCATGAATATCACATAGAGCCATATAATTTTTTTCATAAAGACTGTAACAATGGAAAACAAAGAGGGGGGGGTTGCAATGTACGTTGCAACCTACTTAAACCCAGTTGAGGTGACTCTCCCCGAAAGTAATGCAGAAATAGTGTGCGTCAAAATAAATACAAAAAACATGAACTTAAATATCACTACAGCGTACCGACCACCGAGACTAACTGTTGCCGATGATACAATTTTTTATGAAATACTAGAGAAAACCCTTAATTCCGACGAAACAGTTTTACTAGGTGACTATAACCTCCCCCTAATTGACTGGAATACCCTGACCGGAAAAAATGCTGAGTCACGCCTAATGACTAAGCTTCATCCAGGATTTTTTTTTGACTCAACACGTAAAACAGCCGACGCGAGACAGGAATATATTAGACCTCGTAATCACTACCCAAGAAAATCTATTATCAAACCTGGATGTAGGTGAACATCTGGCAACGTCCGATCATAAAATCTTAAGAATCAACGTTATAAGCAAATATTCCTCCGTAAAAACAACAGGAATGGTTTCGGACTTCAAAAACGCAAATTATGACGGAATTAAGGAATCGCTATCAAACATACACTCAAACCTCATAAATATAAACGAAGTAAATGAACTATGGGGACATTTTAAGTCTACAATTACAGAAACGCATAAACAATTTGTACCCATGAAACCAAAACGTAATACGAAATCAAGTATGCCCCCTTGGTACAGTAGAGACATTGGCAAGGCAATAAGGAAAAGGAATCAACTCCACAAACTTGTAAAAAATAACACAAACACTGAAGTAATTAAAAACTTGTACAAAAATAGTAGAAGGGAAGTGAAAACAATAATTAGGGCGAACAAACAAAATTACGAAATGACTATTGCCAGAGAAAGTGCCACAAACCCCAAACAATTCTACAGTTACGTAAATAAAAATAAACAGATCAAAAGCGGGATCGGACCGCTAATAGAAGATGGCCAGACAATAACAGGTGACACAAACACGGCAAATCTGCTCAACAAATATTTTGGCTCAGTTTTCACAGAAGAAATTATCGATCATACCCCTGAAAATAACACCTCAACTCATGTGATAGGAGATTTCACCATCAGTGTTAGCGAAGTACAAAGCAAATTGAGTAATTTAAATGTAAATAAGACCCCGGGACCCGACATGCTCCACCCGAAAATAATTAAGAATGTTAAGGACGAAATAGCAAAACCCCTGACACAACTATTTAACTTATCATTACTACAGGGGATTGTACCGAGTGATTGGAAAGATGCGAACATTACGCCGATATACAAGAAGGGTAGCAAGGCCAAAGCGAGTAATTACAGACCAATTAGTCTAACTTCAATTGTAGGAAAAATCATGGAAAAAATCCTTAGAGATAAGATAGTAGATTACCTCGAATCAAACAACCTAATCAAAAATAGTCAACACGGCTTTAGATCAAATAAGTCATGCCTAACAAATTTGATTGAATTTTATAACAAACTATTCACATATAACGACATGACGAAATCACTAGATATAATCTTCTTGGACTTTCAAAAAGCTTTCGACAAGGTGCCTCACCGAAAACTATTGGCTAAACTGGAGAGGATAGGTATCAAAGGTGAAATTCATTCTTGGATAAAAAATTGGCTTACAGACAGAAGACAGAGAGTGGTGATAAATGGAGTGGAATCGGAGTGGGAGCCTGTCACTAGTGGAGTTCCACAGGGTTCAGTCCTTGGGCCGGTCCTGTTTCTCATTTACATTAACGATATTGATGTAGGGGTAAACAACACCATTTCCAAATTTGCCGACGATACCAAAAATAGGAAATACAGTCCTGAATGAAGATGATAGAAATGCGTTGCAATCTGATTTAAACAAGATATCAGAGTGGTCGAAAAATGGCAGATGCCCTTCAATGTCGATAAATGTCAGGTGCTGCAGGTTGGTAGCAGAAATATGAAATACAAATACGAAATGAATGGCAAACAAATAAAAACCGCAACGGTAGTAAAAGACCTAGGGGTACTAATATCTGAAAACCTAAAAACTTCCGACCAATGTATAGCAGCTGCAAATTAGGCAAACATAGCATTGGGCTTTATTAAACGAAAAT
Source organism: Paralithodes platypus (assembly GCA_032716605.1). Classification (NCBI taxonomy): domain Eukaryota; kingdom Metazoa; phylum Arthropoda; class Malacostraca; order Decapoda; family Lithodidae; genus Paralithodes; species Paralithodes platypus. Next base: position 23,316,984 of record CM064504.1, on the reverse strand, counting down.
TTACATATAAACATGAAAACGTAATAGTGCCACTGTTCAAAAGTATGGTGAGGCCCCACCTTGAATATGGTGTGCAGTTCTGGTCACCTTATCTGATCAAGGACATTGTAAGACTCCAGTCAGTACAGCGTAGAGCGACGAAGATGATACCCTCATTAAGAAATAAACCATATGAAGAAAGACTTAAACGATTGAACCTGTTCTCATTAAAAAAGAGGAGGTTGAGGGGTCAGCTTATTGAGTGCTTTAAGATACTAAAAGGCTTCGACAAAGTCGATGTAAATGCACTATTCACATTAAACAATACTAATCAAACTCGCGGAAATGGAATGAAATTAAAAACCAAAAAGACAAACCTAGATGTCACAAAGAGTTTCTTCACCTACAGTGTGGCGACAGAGTGGAATAAACTACCAGCGAGAGTGGTGGAGAGCGACACAATAAACGCTTTCAAGGGAAGGCTTGACCTCTATCTGCAGAGGGCTGGGGTGATATGAAAAAAAAAAAAAAATTATGTATGTGTATGTGTGTGCACTGTACAGTATGTATATATATACTGTATATATATATATGTATGTATGTATGTATGTATGTAATAATAATAATAATAATTAACGGTTTATTCACAAAAGCAGCCCGAAGGCTGAAAATATACAAGGAAGTTGATACATAGTTAAAATTAAAAATAAAATTGACACAAGAGCTAACAGGCTAATTTACAATGAAAAATATGTATATAATTTATTGATTGTTTAAGACCTTAATTATTGAAGGAATGGCGCTGTTCTTGTAGCGGTCAGTCCGTGGTGCTCTTACGGGGACAATACGGTTGAAGTGGCGAACAGCGCGTAGAGGAGGAGGGGCGTCGGGCGGTAGTAGGTGCCGGTGTCTGTGGTTGTTTAGTAATTTGCTGGAGAACTGCTGAAGGTGTTGTTCGTAGAGGTTAGATATGGCGAGTACGTTAATTAGGTTACATGCATCTTGGTAAGTGGTGTAGTTGGCCCCTAACATTATTCTGAGTGCTCTCTTCTGAATTTTTTCTAATTTATTTCTTTGGGTTAAGTTGAGAGAGGATGACCAAACGGGTGAAGCATAGCAGAGTTTGGGTAATATAAAAGATTTGTATAAAAGTAGCATGTCATCTCTGGGAACCCCTAGTTGTTTCAGGGTGCGTAACATGTGTAGCCGATAAGAAGAAGCACTAGCTATGGTGTTAACATGTTTATCCCAGAGTAGTTTTTGCTGAAGGAAAACACCAAGTAATTTAGTGGACTGAACTATCTCGAGGGTGTGATTGCCAAGCTTGAGTGTGGGTGGAGGGATGGGTTTAGAAGCAACATTGAAGTTCATGACAAGTGTTTTGTTTAGGTTAATAGTGACATCATTATCTTGTGTCCAGGTCAGTAGGGCATCTAGGTTGGCTTGGAGAATGCTGTAGTCTGGAGAAGCGTTGCTGATGGAAGAGGCTAGTGTGGAATCGTCAACATATTTCCATTTGAGTTCTGCGTCTTGAAGGGCGTTATTGCTGAGTATTAAATAACCGAGGGGCCCCATTCGTGTCCCTTGAGGCAAACCGCAAGTAAGTGTTTGTGAACTGGAGATACTGCCTAGAAAGCGGACGGATTGTTGACGGTCGTTGAGGAAATCCGCCAACCAGGAGGTAAGACATTCCCTGAGGCCAAGGTGTAGTGCTTTCTTAATTATAATGGTGTGGTTCACTAGATCGAAGGCTTTTTTGAAATCTATGAATACTGCTGTTACTGACGTGTTTCGGCGGTCTAAATTTTTATGAATGAAGTCAAGAAAACTGATGAGGTAGTGTGAGGTGGATGAAGATTTAATATTTCCATACTGGCACAAGTCTAATTTATTGTATATATCTTTGTAAGCCAATTCAGCTACAAAACTTTCACAAATAAGGCTAGGAATAGGTGTAATAGCTATGGGCCGTAGTTCATTAAGAGATTGAGGGTTTGAAGATTTAGGGATTGGAGTGACATAGGAATGCTTCCAATCTTTAGGACATTTGGATTGTTGTAAGGAAGCATTAATTATGGATGTGAGAGGTAAGGAAAGTTCAGGAGCAAATTCTTTGTATAAGCGGATAGGAAGATCGAGTGGAGTGGAGGAGCGTTTAGGTTTGAGAATCTGTAAACGACGGCAAACTTCGTACTCTAATACGATAGGTGGGGGGGAGGGGGCAGGGAGGTATGCTGGGAGCTAGTCATGAGAGAGCTTGGGAAGTTGTTGACATATAGAGGCAAAATGATTATTTATTGTCTCGGCTGCTTCATTACTGGTGAGATGGTTGACACACGGGAAGGTAGAGGGTCGGTTCTTAAGGCCACAAAATTCCTGAATTCGGCTAAACCATTCACTAATGTTTGTGTGTTTCAAGTGTTGTATTTTGTTGGGATAGAAAGTCTTTTTTGCCATTTTAATTTCTCTAATAACTTTGTTTCTAAGTGATTTGAAAAGGGTGGTGTTGTTGGCTTTAAAGGCATTGTCACGTTGTTGCATAAGGCGTTTAATACGGCAATTAATCCAAGGGAGGTCAGACTGGTGAGTAACTACAGTTTTTTCAGGGAAGAAATGTAGGTATATATATTAATAGTATTGAGATAATTTTCCCATTTGCGATAAACATCTTCAACAGTTAACACCTCAACCCATGGGTATCGAACAATCCAATCACCGAAGAGTCGAATTGCCGAGTCGGTTATAGGTCTGTACGTGTGTGTTTTGTTCTTATTTGTGTGAGCGAAAGTAGGTTTGGGAGTCCAGAAAACAGAGGTGTGATTGCTTCGTCCAAATGGCGACATTGGAATCGGGGTTTCATAAAGGTTTGACATATCTGTTAGGATTATATCTAAAATATTATTATGGTGTGTAGGGAAATTTACTACTTGGGTTAGCTGAAGGTGTGTTTGAAGGTCAGACGTGTCTATTTCATTAAAATCACCACATATAATAAATTTAGATGATGAGTACTGTAATTTTAAAAGGTCAGACGTATCAGAAATATGTTGTAGGAGTAAATCACGTGTATGGTGTCTTGGGGGGTGATAAACAACACAACAAATAATATATGCAACATGTCTGGGGTGTAAGGAGGGAGTGATTCGGATCCATAATGCTTCCGAAGTAACTTCGTTCGGTACATTAATGGGTAGGGGAAATGGGCAAAGTTCACTGCGGCAGAATAGGGCCACACCACCACCACGTTTTTCAGTTCGCAGGTGACAGAAAAGGCGGTAGTTTTCAATATGGATAGTTTCTGGTATTATTTGCCAGGCTTCAGTTATGGCCACGATGCCGGGTGAGCAATTATGTATCACTGTTGTAAGTTCATCAATTTTATTTGTTAGTGAAGTAACATTGGATAGCAGGAGGGAAGGAAGACTGTACCAAATCCTGGGTATTTCAAAATGTCTGTACGGTTTTATAGTCACTGGTTTATTCATTTTTCTTTTGGTCTTCACAACACTTATATTACGAGGAAAATTTCGCCCCCTTTTGTTGCCACGGGCGTGAAATATTTTCAAATGTTTAAGTTTTTCTATAATACAGGGTGCAGGGTATCCGTTACCTTTTTTCAGTAGAAATAAGTTTTTCCTGGTGTATTTTAGTCGGGGCATAGTGACTCGGTGGCGGGTCCAGGGGTTCGGTGCTTCACCCCACTCAAGCTGGTAAGACGATGGCGAGGACTTGGTCCGCAGGCAGCACACTGACAAACCACTAACGGCAACAGCGACCAAAAGTAGTAATTTCTGCAGCATATTGAAGGATTTAGTAGTCCAAGATGTTATAGTTCCATGTTGAGCTTCTGTGTCAGTAGTAGAGGAGGAAATGAAGAAAAAGGTGAAGACCAACAGCTGGTCTAGGCTGCCAGGAGCGCCAGGCTGATACGTCCGCACAGTACGGTGAACGATCAGGAAGTAAGTATGTATGTATGTATGTATGTATGTGTATGTGTGTGTGTGTGTATGTGTGTATATGTATGTACCGGTATATATATATATATATATATATATATATATATATATATATATATATATATATGCATATATACATATATAGTTTGTAAGGCCAGACTGCCTAGTAAGGACCTTGAGGTCTGTGTATCTATGTAGCTCTCTCTCTCTCTCTCTCTCTCTCTCTAAATTAGCAAATTAACTTTAGATTAATTTAGTGAGTGTCTCGTTCATTACCCAAGACTGACACAGGCTGATTTAATCTTACTGAAAATGTAATTGGAACTTCACTTATCGTGCTTGGGACCAGGTTATCGTGAAGTAATTAAACTTGCTATTATACTGAATTATATACTTGGCATGCCTGGTGTGATTTGTCTCAAGATATAATTACACATATACTGTATACCGGTACCGTACTTAAAGATATATATAGGCCTAAATACACAAAATAAATACATATTATATATACACTATATATATATATATATATATATATATATATATATATATATATATATATATATATATATATATACGGGGTGTTGCCGAAATACCTTTAATACATTTCAGAATGAATGTACGGTACCTAGGAATTATGAATGTACTATTCTATAAGGTGGTTTGAGAGAACTTGCATACTGGAGAAAAATATCCGGGTCAAAGACAGGTTCCTCCTAATTACAGGCTAGCTATCGCTCGCCTGGAAAGAAATCGACACCTAAATGACAATGAAATTGGGCGAAAGGTCTTATAATCGCCATACTAATGGGCTGAACGTCTTAAAATCTGAATACCGGTACTAATTGGGCTAAACATTATGGTGGAGGTGGCTATTTGGGTGATAACTATAAGAACATGGTGGTAATTGGTGATTGTTTTTTTTATTGGTGTTGGTGGTGGTGTGGTATTGGGTGTTTATTTGTATTTATTTATATATTTATATTTTATTATTGTCTTCTTTCGCTCTTGATGTCTTTCTCCCTCTGAAAGTGGCATATTATTATTCCATTTTCACAGCTCTTTCGGCCTAGGCTATACAGTAGGCTATATATGCCCTTTTCTGGCTGTTGTTTCAAACCCCTCTTAAATCTCTCTCTCTCTCCACTCGCTAATCTATCTATTCCTAATTGCCTTGTCAACCAATTAAACAGGTATCCTCTTCTGCGGCAGATAAGAGTGTGAGAGAGTGATGGTGTGTGTGTGTGTGTGTGCGTGTGAGTGTGAGTGTAAGTGTAAGTGTAAGTGTGTTTGTACCAAGGTTGTTAACGATTTCCAGTCGGTGTTATTGCTGTGAGGGAAATAATACAAATACGGAGTGTGTGTGTGTGTGTTTGTGTGTGTAAGTGAGTATGAGATGTACATATTTACAGTTAATTTGGTATATTCCTTCTTGAATTATGGTCAAGATTTCTGGCCTACAGTAGTTTAGTGAATACTGTAGATTATAGATTAATGGAATAGGCCTATCCGAATTTCTTTTTTCACTTTTTGGTCGATATTTTTAATTTATTTATTATTTTTCTTGTTTCCTCCCTAGACCTCCATCAAACTTTAAAAGATAACATCAATTAGATCGCCATTCTAGATTAATTTGTACATATTTTGGTAGAAAAAAATTCCGACCGAAGGCCGATTCTTCCAAAATTACAGGGTCACTATCGTTCGCCAGAAAAAAGTCGACACCTAAATAGCACGAAAGGTCTTAATATTGACAAGGAAATGGGACGAAAGGTCTTAAAATCGACAAGCTTAAACAGCCCCACTAGTTTTGAGATTTTAAGACGTTCGGCCTATTAGTTTGGCGATTTTAAGATCTTTCATGCCATTTACATGTCTTTTTCTTCTAGCGAGCATGCAATTTAGGAGGTTTCGGGGGGCATTTACAACTGAAAATGCACACATTTATCTCAAAGGGGGGGGGGGGGGGTCTTGGGGTCATTGTTTTAAGCTTGATGGAGGTCTAGGGAGGAAACTAAAGATAATACAAAATATAATTATATGAATATATTAACAAATAAATTAAGAATTCTTTACGTTGGAATCCAGACCAGACCAGATGGCTGGAGTAAAATAGGAAAGAAGAGTAATTGGACAGAGGAAGAACAAGCTGAGAAGTGAGAAGTATAGTAGAAGACTGAAATTTCTCGGGCTCAACCAAGTTGCTTCATTGTATACAGCTTCATGGTAGCCTATATATTATACCGGTACTTACTGTTCGACTGATGATGATCGTCTAGGCTATTTATCTTCCTGTCATTCTAGTTTTGTATGAAATTTACGAAAATCTAACTGAATTTACTACCTAGACTGAAATGTAAATATTAATTTGCTTTATATACAAAAATATGAAAAATGCATATTTGCCAATAGAATGAGTATGATTGACATTCATAAATTTAAGTAATAAGGAAGTTGGAGCTGTGAACATCGATATTAAAAGGAAATACAATAATATAGATTTCTGATGGATAAAAGGTATAATTAATTTGGTTTGATATAGGCCTAAATATAAATGTACTACAACCGTATTTTAGTTGGTAATTCTGCTTAATATTGATGTCTAGGCCTACAGCTCCAACTTCCTAATAGAACAAAACTCGCAAGTGGTCAATGGCAGGATTTTGTCTGACTGATATTGATATAAAACATTGATGGTAGAACAGAATATAGTTGTATAGAATAATATAAATACATCCTTTCACTAACAATACAAACGAGGGAGACTGACAAAAAAGTGTAAGACAGAAGGAGGGAGAGAAGTAACGAAGGATAAGTCAGTGGAATTGAGAGATATTAGGAAGAGAAGGAAGGGAGAGAGAGGGAGAATTGAAAGGAGATGACAAGATTAACTGAATAAAAATGTGGAGGAAGGAGGGATGATGTTGGGTAGAGATAAATCGATAAATCGAGGATATATAAAGTATGTGAGAGAGAGAGAGAGAGTGAGTGTGAGTTTGCAGCTGAAATATGTTGGATCATGACATGTTCTAGCAGTTTTTTCTTGCTATTATTAGACTAGTTTATACAACTTCGGAAATACCTCTAGCAATCATAGGAGTAAAGTCGATCTCAACCTTTTGACACGCGCAGATCTCTCCTGTACTTAATAAAGTCTTCTAGTAGTAGCCAGAATAAACTGTCAAAATGCCTCATAATCCTCAAGGGGTTAATCGGACACAATAACATCAATCAATCATCTACCGTACCGTACACGTAGAGTTATGAAGCTCAAAGAAACTAAGTACAAATTCCCCAGGTCAATGAAAATGGACTATAGTTATATCTTTTTAAGCTCTTGACTCCTCATAGCCAAGGTAGCCTACCTCTCCACACACACACACACCACATTACCAAGCCGGAATAAGCCACCATGGTAAAGTAGTGGTTGTATGGTCCCCTCTAGTATAAGTACCTTTCCACACACACACACACAACATTACCAAGCCGTAATAAGCCACCATGGTAAAGTACAGTGGTTGTATGGTCCCCTCTAGTATAAGTACCTCTCCACACACACACACAACATTACCAAGCCGTAATAAGCCACCATGGTAAAGTACAGTGGTTGTATGGTCCCCTCTAGTATAAGTACCTCTCCACACACACACAACATTACCAAGCCGTAATAAGCCACCATGGTAAAGTACAGAGGCTGTATGGTCCCCTCTAGTATAGATACCGATACCTCTCCACACACACACACACATTACCAAGCCGGAATATGCCACCATGGTAAAGTGCAGAGCCAGCATCGTTCCCTCTAGTATAGGTACTGTACTGTACCTCTCCACACACGCAACATTACCAAGCCGGAATAAGCCACCATAGTAAAATACTAGAGGCAGCATCGTTCCCTCTAGTCCTACAGTGAACTAATATACTGTAGACTGATGGTGAAACACGAATTATTGAAAACATATCCACAACTAGGCTATATGCACAAACATCTGGAATTTTCGAGAGACAGGCCTCGTGCTCGCATTTAGTGAAAACATTTACGGTACCGTACTATTAAAAGATTATGAAAGCCATAAACTTGTTAAGATTAGATTATACACACTTTTCCCTTTACGAATAATGTTAAAAGTTCAAAACCTAAATAATGTAACCTACAAGTTAGCTCCTCCACATTATAACCCGCCATTAATATAATCATAATATAATTATATATGTTATAGGGGACGTTGGAGGGTCAGCCAATTGTGATTCTTACAGTAGGGAGTAATATAGGTGAGAGAGAGAGAGAGAGATTCAGATTATTTTATTTCCATTAAATACGGTATACGGCTACGGTATACAGCTGTTCATACAACAGAGAGAGAGAGAGAGAGCGCGCGAGAGAGATAATATAAAGTTAAATGGTACCGGTAATTAAATACAGGTACGGTACACAAACACAACATATAAAACATGGATATAGACATGGCTGAATAGTTATAAAAAATGCATCGGTATCAAAATAAATACCGGTACTTGACTATATAGTGGATAAATCAGCAAAATCTCCCTTATATAATTAAACCTTTCATGGGAATCTGTCAACATAATCTTTTAAACAGCCTAATGTGATCCTACTTAGTGTAAATTGAGAGAAGATTGGATTACATGTTAAAACCCTCGGAAATGTGGCTATTGTGTGACTGTAATTAATGCGATGATGGCATTAATGTGATGAGTGGTGAGAGGAGAGAGATAGAGAATGAGTGAGTGTGAGAGAGTGAGAATGAGTAAGAGAGAGAGTGAGAGTGAGTGAGCTGCGTCTCACATGCAGGATTTTTGCCATGGGTGGTCAAGGAATAGGCACAAATTGGCATCGGATCAACGACGAGGCAATAATTGGTTTGTGTCGTTTGCCACACGAGGTGCAAGGTACGATAATTCCCAGGAGTCGGATAGTTTGCCAATACGTTCACGCTAGATTTCATATAATATGGTAGTGTCTGGATGCTGGAGTCTATCTTTTTCCAGCTGGTGGTATATTGCTATGTTACTATCTTGGTTACTCAGCTATTACGTAGATTTTATAGCGAAATGTGTTGTTAATTATGAAAACTTGGCATTAATTCGACGCAGAGATATAGTAGAATCATTAGGTATCGATAAACCAGTTGCTAAGGGATTCAATTTACCATCAACTGAAATAAAACCGAATATAGTGAGGACGGCCCTTCGATGGAAATACGTCCCAACATCTCGGTGCCCGGGTGTGGGTTGAGGCCCTGCTGGTTGGTGGTAGTAATGTGGCGTTGCAGGGCCAGACCTAGCCCCCTTATACACCTCTGAGGACGTCTGTATTGTTCTGACGACAAACGCACAAACTGTCGAATTTCCATCGGCCATGTCCTCTTCGTTTGGTCTGCCTTTGTCGTTTGCGTCGTTTGTACAGTATATCGGCCCAGACCGTTCGTAATGCTCGTACATTTGTCGGATATATCCCATCTCTGTTGTTACTTAGTCATATATCCGTTGTGTTTATATCCTTCCGCCATCCACCTCATTAAAAGTCCTGTCAAATCGGTCCGAATGTGATTTTTTGTAGAAATCGTGGCCAGCCACGGCAAAAATCCTGTATGTGGGACCCAGGCTTTAGAAAGATAATGGAATAGGAAAAGTTAGTTGAATACAGAACAAAATAGAAACGGATATAAAGACACGTTTATAGGCTATCATGAAACATTTGTATCGACAATAATACTGATGTAAAGGGGAGGTATTTGGTTATTTAGTATCCCTTCTCCCTCATGCTTAGCCCTATTAGTTATGATTTTTTCAGACGTCCACCGCATTAGTTTGGTGATATTAAGACCTAAAGTTCATGTCTAGGGAGTAAACTAAATATATATATATATATATATATATATATATATATATATATATATATATATATATATATATATATATATATTATAATAATAATAATAATAATAATAATAATATAAAGGTAAGAAATACATTCACCCCATACATTAAAACGTAATTAGGGTTGTCAAATAATTCGGCCAAACCATTTCCGTTCGTATAGTAGTTCCATCACTCACTCGGCACAACACAAATCCCATATAATCCACATGCCATCAGCCTAAATAGGCCTATCCATATTAATTCCTCTATTGATAATTTATGGAAACATTGCCAGCTGCTACATAAATAGAGGATTACGATGGCATATGTTGCAATAGATTCACTAGACGTACACAGTACCGGTAGCTACAGGGATTTAGAAGCGGATGATTTGCATAGGTAATGTGTATATTATTAAATACAAACATTAAAGTATTATTATATGCATTATATCAGCAATCATTAGACGATTTCATTCAGCTTAGGAAGGATTTGAGGGAGTCAGGTGAAGTTATTGAGGGATAAAAAGGCTTACAACGCCACCTCGTAGCTACTTTCTACAGAGGCATAATTGAGTTGTTTTTGACCACCTAAATTCCTAGAGATCCTTCCTGATACTACGTAAATCGTCTAATCAACTCTGCGTAAGCATAGTGGTATCGCCCCCCGTATAGTGGTACATGCTAACCGAAATGTCTGTCTGTCTGTCTGTCTGCCCGAGAACTCCTCCTAGACCGTTTGACGGATTTTCACCAAACTACACACGAACCTTCGGTGCGTGAATTAGACGGTAATTAAATTTGTCTTTTTTGAATTTGTGCAATAGTTATGATCTTAGGTCCTAAAAATGGTTTTGCCTCCCCCTCCCCTCAACCAGCCCCACCCCCCACCCTGTACCTATTCCCTGTGTGTGTGTGTGCTCCGTAGGGGCACACACACACACACACTGAGTAAGCAGAGTTTGGTACCCCCCCCCCCCCCCCCCCCCCGTATAGTGGGTACCACTGGGAAAAAATGTCTGTCGTAGTCGTCGTCCGTCTGTCCCGAAACTCCTAGACCGTTGGACAGAGTTTTACCAAATTTCATACAAACATTTGTTGGGTGAATGCAAACGTCAGTCAAAAAGGATTTTTTGAATTTGTGCAATAGTTATGATGTTAGATCCAAAATATGGTCCCCCCCCCCCCCCCCCCGCTCAGCTATGATGGCGTTCTGTGTGTGTGTGCCCCGTAGGGGCTCACACACAGAACGCCTTCGTTCTGGGGGCGGAAACATCTCGCCCCGCATTTGTTAGGTTAAGTTAGTTTAGTTGACATTAGAAGTTATGGTAGTAATAGTGGGGATGATGGTAATTGTAGTGATAATGGTGATAATATTGGTGATGATGGTAATTGTAGTGATAATGGTGATAATAGTAGTGATGATGGTTGTGGTTGTAGTGATGATGACAGCAGTGATGATGATGGTAGAGATGATGATGATAGTAATAGATATGATGGTGACTACTGGTAGTAGTGATGATGGTCATGATAGTAGTGATGATGGTGACAAGTAATGATGATAGTTGTAGTGATAATGATGACATTAGTGATGGTAGTGACGATGGTGACAGTAGTAGTGATGATGGTGAGTAGTAGTGATGATGGTGAAAGTTGTAGTGATGACAGTAGTAGTGATGGTGAGAGTAGTAGTGATGATGGTAAGAGTAGTGATGACTATAATAGTAGTAGTGTTGATGATAGTAATGGTGATAGTGACTAGTAGTGATGATGGTGACCCTTCGCAGAGTTGGGTATGCCGTTTTGATTTTGGGCGAAACGGCACGGTGTATTCCTATTTTTTATTTTATTTTCCTCTATTTTATTATTATTATTATTATTTTTTTCCCTTGGGGGTGGCTGACTCAAGACAGAGCAAGAACAGGAAAACATAAAACACAAGACAAAACAGCGAACAAGTATATGTAGGTTAAATAAAGTATGAGCTCTTGATTAACCCCTACTGTACCGGCAGCATATACCGGCAATGTCTTTCTTATTACCGGTATATTCTGGCTATGATTAGACGATTTTATTAAGTTTATAAAGGACCTCTAGCAATTAACATGCTTCAAACTATCTCACTTAACCCTTCTGACTACCACAGATCCAACTTAAACTGCATACAATCGTCTAAATATAGCTAGAATAAAGTTAAAAAGACGTCGCTGGTACAGAATGGGATAATTGTTAAGCAAAATTATGTATAGTATATTATTATACTTTACAAATATGTGTTTTAGTTATAGCCTATATACTATAGGTTGAACCAGTTCAGTACCGGTGACATCCTTTTAATTATATTCCGGCAATGAGTAGACGATTTTATTCAGCTTAGGAAAGATCTCTAGCAATAATAAGCCGGGTGCCCAACCCCGAAAAGGGTTGAAATAGGGGAGCTATCCCCCCGCCAAAGGCAGCTTTCTAGGGCCTTTCCTAGCTGATGCTGAGAGGATTGGGTTCTAGTCATGTGGTGATGGGCTGGTCTATCAGAGTGAGAACTGAGCGATCTCTGCCATACCCATAGCTTACTCTGACTGTTCCTTTTACTTATATATTTTCTAGATCTCAAGTGACGGCGTCTCTTGCGTGGATTGACCTCCTAATCTACCAAGATTGGAAGCCAAAGCGTCACATCTTTCCTTTGCCCTTCAACTCTCTCTTCATAATTGCTGAGGGGCACAGGGCCCTGGGTGGGGCTTTGGTTTCCCGGGCGTTTCCGCGCCCTCCTCAGCTCCCCGCCATGGAGTGGCTTCGGTCACCCAGGCTTTATTGTGGTCGGCAGGGAGGGTTCTGTGGGGGCGCTCGGTTATAGCCTTGGCCTTGCTCGGGGCCTTGGGGCTGTTCGGCCAGGCAGCTTGGGGAAAAACAACAACAACAACCCTTTTAACTACCACAAATCCTTCTTAGCTGCATAATATCGTCTAAATATAGCTAGAATAAATTTTAACAAGACGTCGCTGGTATTCAAAAGGTAAATATATAATATAATCCACTGGATATTGGGTAAGTATTACCATTTGTAAGCCGTGGATCAGGTTCAATCACTGATTGAAACTGCTTCGAAACATTAGGTTTGAACTTCAATCCGTTTTCTCTCACTTTTTACTATCAAAGAGAACGTGGGGTTATAAGAACGGCATCAATAACTTTAGTATTTTGTCTTATACAGGTACAGTCACGAGCATACATACTGCGACACCAACCAGATGATATTCGCCCCTTCGTCTCGGAAGGTATTGCGAAACTTTGTATTCAAACTCACAATGATTTCTATATATCATTCTAGCTACCGCCAAACGATTTTATTCAGCTTAGTATAAACCTCTCGTGAGTATAAACCTCTCGTGATGAAGGAGTTGGCGTTATCTGGTTGATGTCGAAGTATTTATGCTCGTGACTGTACAATCGTAATCAAGACATTCTAGATTTTTTTTTAGAGACACAGTAAGGACGCACGGTCGAACTATTTTGGAAAACTGCTTGAGACATTTAGATTACATTTACTTCGATTTGTTAGTTAATCCATGCAGTACGGTACCGGTGACATTGTTTTTATTATATTCTGGCTGCTAGTAGACGAATTTGTTCAGCTTAGCAAGGACATCTACACATTAACAGGCTGCAGACTATAGGTCCACATGCTTTCATTAATTTCATTTGGAAGTGTTTGGTGTTGGGAGTGAAATAGATAAATATGATTAATCCTTATAGCTACCATATATCCTTCCTAAGCTACATGCATTTGTCTAAATATAGCTGGGATAAAATTAAAAAGACGCAACTGTACTCATGTGTAAATGCTTGCATGCCTTGTCGTAGTGTCAATAACGTTTTCCTCCACATTTTCTATATATTTTCGCTTTCTTCATCTTTCACTTGAGCCAATACATGTAATTGTATTTATACGTAGTGTAGCGTATTGCTATTTTACGTTTATAATCTCGCGTTCGGTATAATTAATTTAGGTAAGTCTAGGCTATATACATGTATATGTTAATGCAGGGGTGCATGCGGCCCCCCTCCCTCTAGCATGCGGCCCGAAAACCAGTTTGGCCAAGTAGTGTAAAATATTGTATTTTATACTAGATATAATTATTATTTCTTAAATATATTATCTGTTGGTACTATATTAACTTAAGTTCTAATTCTAGGAAGTATTCGTGAGAGTAAGAAGCTTAAAGGAGATTAAATATTCTTTCACCCTTAGACATTCTTCTTAAGCTGAAGAAAATCGTCAACGGGTTTATGATATGCTCAATTCGGGGCCAGTGAGACGGTTCTTGCAATCATGGTCAGTATGAGGCCCAAGGCTTACGGAGATAAAACACATCTAACTAACTAACTAACTCTCTCTTTCTCTCTCTCCTCTTCCTTTATTCCATTTATTTCTCATTATCAATTATTTTAATACAGTGACGACAGCCAGGTGATTTTATTCAAATTATGAAGGACCCCAAAGAGAGAGAGAGAGAGAGAGAGAGAGAGAGAGAGAGAGAGAGAGAGAAGGGTAGGAGGAGAAGAGTGAAGAAAAAAATAATAATACAAGTCTAATAGAATCTTAATTCAAACATTGACTTTATAGAATGTCGAAAACCCATCCAAACAATAAGCAATATAGTAGTTTACTCATACTTCTGAATTGTATACTCTCTCTCTCTCTCTCTCACACACACACACACACACACACACACACACACACACTGTGTCTGTCTGTCTCTTTCTCCCTCTCTGTCTGTCTGGTCTGGTCTGCCGATCTCTCTCTCTCTCTCTCTCTCTGAGGTCCTTCCTAATTTGAACAAAATCACCTGGCGGTGGTCACTGTATTAAAATAGTTGATAATGAGAAGTAAATGGAATAAAGGAAGAGAGAGAGAGAGGTCACTGGTCTATCTCCTGTATTAACAAATTACGCCTGATAAGTCTTGGGAAAAGGGCAAACCAGTGTTGTCAATCCATGGTCAGTGAGGGCTCTTCGTAAATTAGTGTGACAGGTGGCACAGTTGCCGTAAATGCATAGGCTATGTAAATAGTATATTTTTATGTGTTTTGAATGTTTTCTGAAATTGTTAAATCTGGATAATATGAAGCATTTATTTTAATATATATTAGGACGGGTGGAGGCATTACCGGTATATTATATTTGGCCTGCTACATTAACCCCTTCTGTACCGGCAACGTCTGTTTAACTAATTTTGCTACTATTTGGCGATTTTATTCAGTTTCAAAAGGGCCTCCAGCAATTGATGGCTTCGAACTATCTCACTTATTCCGTTCTACTACCACAGATCCTTCTTAAACTGCACAAAATCCTCTAAACATAGCTACAATAAAACATAAAAGACATCGCCTGTACAGAAGAGGTTAATGCGGCCCTACAATATTGTACCGTGTCAAATGTGGCCCGCCAGAGCAAATGAGTTTGACACCCCTGTGTTAATGTATATACCCGTAGCGTATTTTACTTAAATGTTCTTGTATCTATGATTATACTATTCCTTGTCCCGTCTGCATAAGCCGTATGTCTCATCTCACTTTTGGTATTCTCTCTATTGAATGGCCAGTTTAAATACTAACCCTTTTAGCCTTGGGAAATCGTTCTTTTAAAACCTCAATGAGTATAAAGTTTGCTATAGACGATAATTAGCGTTCGTAGGTTTAGTTTATATGCCCGGTATTCATTTAAATCGGTCCCAGATTAGATGAAGTAGCAACATAAGGTGGGGTTGTTGATGTGCGCATGATCGGGCAAGCACGGGTACCAACTGAACGTATGATAGTCACCTCTTACCTACCGTAGTCATTTGTACCATAACCTCTACGTTGTTCCATATTTAGTACCCACGTATGAGAGTAAAAACAAGAGTAATATTAGTTTTATATTTAACTGATGGAAAATATTAATTCACGTGAAGACTAATGTGTCTGTATTTCATTGCGTCTCCCGTGAATGGTTGGCAGACCGGAAGCTCCACCCTCCCAGCCTCCTGTCTCTCCTCTCACACTCGCATGTTTCCCCGGGCCGTGCCTCGTGTGTCTCTTAGAACGTGTGTGCTTTATTTGTTTGCGTGTGCGTTTAATGGCTTGCAACCTCACCTGGATACTAGCTTGCGTGTGTGTCATCCGGATACTAGGTTACGTGTGTTCTCCATGTATGTGTGCGTGACTGTAGCAGAGTAACTAGTGAAGTGACCGTTCTGGACTAAGGCTTGACTCTTCCGTTCTTCGTAGGTGGTGATGGCGGCGGTGAGATTGCCCTGTGCTGACTGGACTTCCGAGTTGGCTGCCTCCCTAACTTCCGCAAGGTAGGTTGTTGTTTTGGAGTTTATTTCTGGCGTTAAATGTTTTATTTTCTTCTGGCATTGGACTCATTTTCCTTTCTATGTTTTTTTGTGATTTTGTATTTGTCACATTCATACCCATCCGTACCCACCTAAGCTCATCCACATCAATCCACTGGCATCCACCATCATCCACACCCACCCACCACCCTCCACACCCTCCCACCGACATCCACACCCGCCCACCGACATCCGCACCCGCCCACCGACATCCGCACCCGCCCACCGACATCCGCACCCGCCCACCGACATCCACACCCGCCCACCGACATTCACACCCACCCACCGACATCCACACCCACCCACCGACATCCACACCCACCCACCCACCGACATCCACCCACCGACATCCACCCACCCACCGACATCCACCCACCCACCGACATCCACACCCACCCACCGACCGACATCCACACCCACCCACCGACCGACATCCACACCCGCCCACCCACCGACATCACACCCGCCCACCCACCGACATCCACACCTGCCCACCGACATCCACACCTGCCCACCCACCGACATCCACACCCGCCCACCGACATCCACACCCACCCACCGACAATATATTCAATATATATATATATATATATATATATATATATATATATATATATATATAATACGTAAGGTTAACGGTCAAGGTCAAAGAACAAAAGAAGTGTTAATAATTGTCTTTAAACTCTTCCTAAACTGTTTAACCCTTTACCGGTGACGTCATTTGTATTGTAGTCTAGCTATAATTAGACGATTTTGTGGAGCTTATGAAGGATCTGTGGTACCCGGTAGCAATTTTTTTTAATTAGGATAGTTGAAAGCCTGCTAATTTTATGGAGGCCCTTCATAAACTAAATCAAATCGTCCTAATATCCAGTATGAAATGAAACCGACAGAACTGTACTGAACGGGTTACGTATCGTCACCAAATTTTGCTGGCACATTTGGTTGGTCAATGCAACGATTGTCCAAATTTTGTGTTTTGTTATTCAAAGGTCAAGGTGAATGTTGAAGGTCACAGATTATGGTAACTATTTCTTTCTTATTTAAATTTTAAATTTGAATTACACCATATTCAAAATGCTACAAAATAGTGTTTCGCTGACCTTATAGATAAATATTCCAATGGTTAAGATTCAATGTGATCTTAAATGTAATTATATATACTGTATAGGCTATATATATATATATATACTTCCAGGCGGACATGAACCAGCAACAGTCAGGACGAGTGTCCATAAATCCACTATACACAAGTATCCTCTATCACGCTGTGGTATAGTGGATTAAAGTATGGGTTATTCTGACTGTCGGTGGTTCAAGTCCGGCTGTGAGCATAAACAAAATATTTAGTATATACTGTATATGAACCGATTTTACCCAAGAGATTCAATGCTATTTGCAGAATAATTCTAGGTCGCAGAGTTGCGTATGCATTTTTTTTTTTGGGGGTAATGCGAAAACTGCACACCTACTTTATTATAGCTAAAATATAATGTCAAAATGCGTCATGATCATCAAGGGGTTTTAAGGTGGGTACTTTACTTGTTTACAAATGCCGACCAATATTTCCTTATAATATAGTACCGGGTAGGCTATGTGGAAAGGTTTTGACACGGAAATGTAATGTTTAATTTATCGGTTGCGTCACACTGTTGTTTTGATTCAGTTATTTGGTTTATTAAATAAGGCATGAACAATTTTTACGACACTTTTTACGGATATTTGTAGTATGGCAGCTTCAAAATTTAAGTTCTGTAATAATTAAACTACCGAACATGAGCTACCTTCGATCTTGTTTCCGATTCCAGTGCGAAAGAGCCTCAAAATAATATGACAAAGAAAACTTGCTCGTCGAAAATTGCTGAAACGAGCTGTGTGGCACCAGTTATAAGAAGAATGAAAAATACAAACCCAGTATTATCAAATACAATCCATGCCCCTAGTTGTGTTTTCCATATATACATATACAGTATATTGCTTGATTAATTAACAATTAGCCTACTCTCAAGTGTATGAATATGCGTATATGATTGCAAAATTACGCATATATACTTGCTTTAAACTACAAATATTCAAATTTATCCTATCATGTACTTTTAGATTTATGTTCTATATAACAAGAACACATTTCAATCAATGTATTTACTTGTTAAGCAGTTCATGGACTATAGGAATAATGATAATTATTCACAAAATATGAGCTCTTAAAGCTCTTAAAATCGTAAAAACTAATAGGGCAACAAAATTTCAATTCATGAGGGTAAACGGGGTCCAGAAAAAAACTCCTTAATGCTGATACATGTATTTTCGAAGCTGTTTGGGGTTGAACTGAATCTCTGTTAATTCTGTACGCGATATTTGTAAAACGGAGCTTTCTTTAAGTGTGTCGATGCTTCAAAATGTATGAGAATTAATAACCGCGACTGTAGCTGTGACTGACAAACACTGGTTATCTCTCTCTTTTTTCCGATTAACACACACACACACACAGAATCACCACACACTTCTCTTCACACTCTTCCTCCTCCTTTACTGCTTCCTTGTCCTACACACACACACACACATAATCACTACACACTTCTCTTCACACTCTTCCTCCTCCTTTACTGCTTCCTTGTCCTACACACACACACACACACACACACACTTCTCTTCACACTCTTCCTCCTCCTGTACTGCTTCCTTGTCACACACACACACACACACACACACACACACACACACACACACATCGTTTCCGATGTCGCCAATTGGCTAAAATACAGACTACACACACATCCACAGCCATTCCAACGATACATATAACACCTACACATATAGGAGGCGGGAAATAACGAGCATGCTCACTCCCGCAATACAACTAGAATAAGTACAACTAGAATAAGTACACACACAGCCCGTAGCCTAGTAGGTAGAGCTCTCGTCTCACACACGAGGGGTCGGGGGTTCAATCCCCGGCCGGGCGGAGACAAATTGGGCTTGTCTCCTTTCATGTGTTAGCCTCAGTTCACCTAGCTGTAAATAGGTACCTGGAATAAGTGGACGACGTTGTGACGTCCCATCTGGGGTTGGCAAAAATGGTACAAGGCGAGATGGGTATCATATGGTTCACCTAAGCTGATGGCTACCTAAGCCTTAGGCCAGACGGTACCGTCTATAGTGAGAATGGTACCATACAGATCCACCCTAAGCCTTCGTTTCCAATGTCGCCAATTGGCTAAAAGACAGACTACACACACATCCACAGCCATTCCAACAGTACATAAAATACTTAACATGCATTTCACGCAATACATTCCCAGTTAAGGAGGCGCGATAATAATGAGCTTAGCTCGCATTGCGTGGATTCCCCTTGACGAACAAGTAACTGAGTAACACACACACACATAATCACCACACACTTCTCTTCACACTCTTCCTCCTCTGTTACTGCTTCCTTGTCCTACACACACCCACACACACATACACACACTTCATCCTTCTATACCTCTCCCTTGTCTCCTCTCACCCCGTACCACCTCCTCACACTTCTTTGCTCTTCCCCTTCCTCCTCCTCTTCCCTCCACCAGAATATAAACACGTGATAAACCCACAATGTTACTGCCAATTATCTAGTCATTCTAATTGAGCCTGTTATCAGCTGGTACCAATTATCATTATTTGTATCTCTTGGGAAAGTGGAGGAACGCAGATATAAAGACACAAAGAGAGAGAGAAAGAAGAGCACGAGTACGGTTTTGGAAGGTTGTGTAATAAGTTTGTCTTATCTTTGGAAAGTAAGAGAGAATATTCATGTGAGTGTGTATATGTGTGTGTGTGTGTGTGTGTGTGTGTGTGTAGAAATAATATAATTTACAAAATTGTTGGTTTATTGTACACTTGCAGCCCTGAGGCTGAAAATCTAGATATTGTCTTAACCTATGTACAACACAATGCTTATTCTATCGTAACTACGAGGTCACATGCGACCTTTGGCAACCATGAGGTGCCTGAGTTCACTCAGTTTACACCATAGTACCGGTACATATTTATACAGTTCCACTGGTAAGAGTAAATGTAGGCTAACCCAAGTTGATAGTTGAGAAGCTTGGCTAGTAACGGACCTTGATACAATCCTCTCCATCGGGATATCCTAACCGAAACAAACCTTTAGGATTCTGGGGGACTTGAGCCCTCGACCTCGCGGTCAGCGCATGGCGCCTTAGATCATAAGACCAAATTCGAAAGGCTGTGTGTGTGTGAGAGAGAGAGAGAGCGCGCGCGCGCGCGCGCTTATACTACTAAACAACTTATGATTACGGTATAGACATATATATTGCTTGATACTACTAGATATACAATAGCAAATGGGTTCGAGTGTTCAAGTAAAACGGAATAACACACACACACACACACACACACACACACACACAAACCTTCAGTAACAATATAGTGAAGCGCAAAGCAATACCAATAACAAAATGCAAATTCCACAACCAAGGAAATGACTACCGGTACCGTACCTTAATCGGCCACAAGGTCCTTACCTGACCTTAGTGTTGTGTGTGTGTGTGGTGTTGTGAGTGTATGTGTCTGAGAACTGGTGGTGGAGTGGTGGTGATGGTATTGTTATCACTATATATATCGTACTTACACGCGCACACACACAGACACAAACACACGTGCACTCGCAATCCAATTATAATTTCCACACACACACACACACACACACACACACACACACACACACACACACACACACACACACACACACACACACACACACTCACTCTCACTCTGTCTCTCGATACACTGATAGTATTGTTATTACCAGTAGTTTGGGGGTCCCTCGGAAAGCACTACAGGAATATTATTCCAAAAATCTTTCACGCTGTATTTACTGATTTGTTTTGGCAAAGAAAGGCAGGCTTTCCTTTTATCTTCTTTCACTAAAAGCAATATCGGGAATAAGCGCAATATTGATCATTGGTGAGGGCCCCCAATGCAAAACCGTATGTTTCCAATATGCCTTACCGTACACTATACTAAATCTACTGCTATCTTTCCTAACAACAACTAAACATTCTATAGCAAGGGTTCCCAACCTGGGGTACATGTACCCCAGGGGTACATTTGCACTTCTCAGGGGGTACATAGGGGTCTGAGAGAATAACCATAGTGTACAAAACATGGTGTTCTAATATATAGGCAGATTGCACAAAGTTGTGTTTTTTATCAATTTCCTCATTTCAGTAAGCAAAACTTATATTAAAATTAGCAAGAATATAGTTACCGGGTGGACCGCCCGCCTTACACTACGCGGACGCTCGCAATCATGTTCCCCCGTCTATTTTGACTGCCGTGGGATACAATAATAGGTTGAAGGGGGGCTTTTTCCCCCCTTACCCCCCATGACTTATTGTCATCATCATATATATTGCCAGCAGGGGTCAAATAACAGAAAAAAAATACGGGAACTTAACTGCGAGCGATCGACCTATGTTAAACATGACGACCGTAGGATCGTACACCCGGATACTACATCCTTCCCTTAAAATTATATCAGTGAGGTGACTATTCCATTTTTGTCACTATTTTGTGACTTCCTGCGGCCCACAATCTGTATTGGACGTGAAACAATCAGGTATGTATACCAACTCGAGACAGCTGCAGTACCGCCCGATAAAGTCCGAGTATGTGACAGATCAAAATATGTTATAGTCAGTGAGTTATTTGTATTGATAATATCAATACTAAGATCCCTATGCAGTCTACACATACATATTTCATAATAAAATAATATAAATTTTACATAATTTTATAAATTTTTATCCTAAATTGTTGGGGGTACATGGGTACCTATCAGAATGCCCAAGTGGTACAGAGGAACAAAAAGGTTGGGAACCCCTGTTCTATAGCATAGTGCCTCAGTTAGGTCAACTGTTTATAGACAAAACAAAAAAATGCCAATTGTTTTTATAATTTTTTTTATCGCTTGCGTTCACTTCATGATATCTACATTAATAATGTAATATATGTGATTTTGTTTAGCTCTTTGGGTTCGTAAATATGATCACTTGCAGTTTCAGAGTTTCAATATTAAATATGAAATATTAAAGATACCTCAACTTGATCAACACACATCACTCAACTACCAATCAGGACCTTGCTTGTACAATACTAGTCTCCAATTATTTTATTTATCATTACATGTATAAATTTCACAGCATTATGTTGCAAAAATTAATCTGTAATTATACTCGATATTTTGACACCACAAAAAAGAGTTATACCGGTAGTAGTTATTATCAATGTTTACATTTTATTATCTTATTTGTGACGAAATTATTTTTTCTGGAAACATCTGGCAAATTTCATCCTTCGTTGAAGGTTTTTAATGTTATGACATACAAATGTATATTCTCCCTCACTATCTATACAAAATAAAGACAACAGTATATAAAAGCCTTACTATCTATAAGTAATAAAACAACAGTACCGGTACCGGTATATACAATCTGCAAAACGTGTATCAATGTTTAGTTTTCCTCTCATCTCTCTGTAGCCAACTTGTATTCCCCTTGAGGTACCGGTAGTAGTAATTACAGTGTCGTATAAACCAAGTGATAACAGACCAAGATAAAGTCATAATTACAGTTTGGTGGCAATAACAGGCAGCTTATGCTGTTGTTGTGATATGGTCTGGTGTCAGGAGGTGGTGGAGGAAGAGGTGGAGGGAGTACAAGGAAGAGGTAGAGGTGGAGGGAGAGTAGATGGAAGAGGTGGAATTGGAGGGAGAGTAGAAGGAAAAGGTGGAGGGAGAGTATAAGGAAGAGGTGGAGGTGGAGGGAGAGTATAAGGAAGAGGTTGAGGGAGAGTAGAAGGAAGAGGTGGATGAAGTGGAGGTGTAGGGAGAGTAAAAGGAAGGGGAGGAGGAAGAGTAGGAAGAAAGGGTGGAGGAAGAGAAAGAGGGAGAGGCGGAGGAGGAGGAAGAGGAGGAAGATTGAGAAAATGGAGATGAAACAGGAGAGAATGAGAGGAGAAAGATGAACAGTGTGGCATAAGGTACGATACAGTAATATTAACCAGTACCGTATATAATTTTCCCTTCCACCCCTTCTTTTGGAAATAAATTAACGCAATCTGATCCGACCTCCTGTGGGTTAATATATTTTGTATGTAATTAAAATTGAAGATTTTTGTTTGCACATGACGTCATCGAGCAATGTATTTTAGTTTGTCCCCTAAGCTAACCAAAACGCCTTCCCCGACTGCCTTCAAACTAAAGAAATACCCCCCAAAACCCCCTTCAAGTTAAATTTATACATTTTTCGATGGAAAAATGTCCCGAAGGCCAATTTCTTCTATGTTACAGGGTCGTTATCGCTCGCCCAGAATAATCGACACCTAAATGAGGTGAAGCTATTAATCATTGTCAAACTATTGGGGTGAAACGTCTTAAAATCTCCAAACTAATGGAGCGAAACAGGAGAGGTCCAAAAAGATCCTCTCAGATTAGAAAGGGTAAATCAATATGTTTTGTTTTTTTCGAATTTCCTTGCAACTTTTAGTTTCCCTTCTTTGAATTATGAATAAGAAGATTACAGCACTTTTCAACCCATAGTCTGGGGTATTTAGTCATTAGAGAAACGTAAGCATAAAAGACGTATACAATATTTTAGCCTCGCTTATTTCATCAAAACATTACCAGTAGGCCTATATAAAAGTAAAGAAACAAAATACATACTGAGCTCAGAATGAATACAAAACGCGGATTAGAGATGAATAACGTATCCCTAGGACAAATGACTACCGACCAGTGGAAATGGTAAATCTTTTGGGGTGGCATTTTACAGAACGTATAACACATTTCAGTCCACCAGGATAAACGGAATGTAACGGTAGTAAAAAATGTTGTATATCCGACAACGGCAGGTGTGCAGGTAAATAATGTGAACATGTGTCCCGGGTTGTTTTGAATGTATATTTTAAGTTATCAATATTTAATAATGTAGTATTATAACAAACCAGGCATGTATTATCTCACCTTTAACCCCTTCTGTACCGGCGACGTCTTTTTCATTTTCATCTAGCTAGGCCTATATTTAGACGATTTTATTCAGCTTAGGAAGGACGTCTACCCATTAAAAGGTTACAGACAATCTCTCCATTAATCCTTTTAGCTACTATATATCTTTCCTAAGCTTCATAAAATCGTCTAAATAGAGCAGAAATAAAATACAAATGACGTCGCCGGTACAGAAGGGGTTAAGTCTACAGCAGGTAAATGTTGTCACCAGTAACTCCTGAAACGAAGATAAAAAAGTATAGATAGATAGAGGTGCGGCACGTGTATTTATTTTTCCAATTTCCAGGGGGAGGAAACTTGTTAACCCCTTCCGCACCAGCGACGTCTGTTTCATTTTTTCTAGCTATATTTGACGATTTCCTGAAGCTCAAGAAGAAAGAATATATGGTACCGGTAGCTAAAAAGATGAATAATATTGAGATAGTCTTCAGCCTTTTAATGTGTACACTTCCTTCCTAAGCTGAATATAATCGTCTAATAGTTACCATAATGTAATACAAAAACATCAACGGTACTGAATGGGTTGAGAGAGATTGCAATCAGTTAGTGACAAAGTATCTCAGAAAATATAAATAGGGCCTATATGAAGTAGGAATTATCGCACGCACTTCATTGAAAGGCAAGTACCGGTATGTACTGTAGTCATACAGTGCTATATGTACAAGTATATACTGTGTAGACCTTCAGCATGATCAGTTGGCCACATTAATGAGGGTACACTATACACTCCATGATTTTATGTTTGGAAGGAGAATAAGTATGATTGAATTAGAAGTGAATTTGTATGCAATAGTTAAATAATATGACCAATTAACGGCTTTATAACAAATTATTCATGTACCGGTACCGTAAGTCAATCACACTATGTTTCCGTCCATACATAAAATCTTGGCGTGGATGCAACCTTATGTGGGCAACTGTACGTTAAGTGTGCTCGAGACAAAAATAATATGGCACTGTAGGAGACTGAGGAAAATACTTCTATATATTATTCAACATTTTGAGGATTATGACACACTTTATTCTGACTACAATTAGACGTTTTTATACAGTTTAAGATAGATCTGTGGGGACTAAAAGGCTAAAGACTTCCATGTACCTTTCCTACTCTTAAAAAAATCGTCTAATAATAGCAGAAGACCGGAAAGCAATGCGTCACCGAATTTGGAATTATTAATCTGACTTCCTCCTATTCTCTCTCGTTCATTATCATCCTCCCCCTCCTTGTCGCCAACCTCTGGGTCTCCTCCAACAACTTCCACCAACAATCGTAATCTCCACAACTGGCCCAGAAAAGTTTATCACGAGAGAGAGAGAGAGAGAGAGAAGCATCTTGGTTTGTGGATGCTTTTTCATTTATCTGAAACAAATGTGAGCCGAACTAAATAAAGGATAGGCCTATACTGTATAAGAGGCGTTTTATGCTAAATACTAATATATTCTCTCCTGAGCTAAAAATATAATACTATAAACAAAACAACTGTTTAACTTCATCAACATTTTGCCTCAAACATTCCTTGATTTTGGCCGTCATTCTTTCAACTCTGAGGGAGGCACTCGTCACAGGCAGTTTTGCCTTTTGTCTCCCTCATCCACATAGAAAACAAAAATATATATACAGTATATCGGACGTGTATGTACAGTATATAAGAAATAAATAAAGATCAATATATATATATAATTATATATATATATATATTTTTTTTTTGTTTTTTTTGTTTTTTTACTGTATATATATATAGTACATACAACTAAATTAAAGTTAAGATAACAAAAATACCGTATACCGTACATGTTGAGATAGATTAAGGGATGCCAAAATATCGCATGTACAGTATTGTTGATGTGGTCATAATGACAACCTGGTAAAAGTCTATAAGGTACGAAACCCACAACGACCGGACAGACTTGTGGAAACGTTATAATGTTAAGTAATTCTCTCTCTCTCTCTCTCTCTCTCTCTCTCTCTCTCTCTCTCTCTCTCTCTCTCTCTCTCCACATAGCAAAGTAGGTCCCTGTTCTGAGTGTTCTCCCCACCCACACTTTAGCTGACTCTTTCTAAGGTGGGCGTGAAAGTGTTTGATATAGTACCCCCCACACCAGTAAGGGGCGGGGAAGGGAAATATATTACGGTCGACAAACTATCACAACAAATGGTACCGTACCGTACAAACCTACTTTATATTCATGGATAACTTTGTTATAAGCTATTTTCGGGATTAGGCATACGAAACAAATGCTGGTATTATATACCGGTACATATATACCGGTATAGCAGCTATAAAATGTAAACACCCGCTAAAGACAATATAATTATTTGAATGTTTGCAATGAATCATCGTAAATCTGAGTGTTCTTGAACCAATCAAATAAGAACATATTGTATATGACTTTAAATTCGTTTTAAGCTGAGAGAGTTAATACTTTACAAATTAGGCCTCTGAATATGCGGTTATATTTGGCTTTAATCAGAGGTACCGGTAATAGGGTCAGATGTGTTCACATACAAAAATGCATTATTATTGCAAACTAGGAACATTTCCCCTGAATATTATGTTATCATGTACAAAGCTCACTGGGAATTCATAGTTTGAAATTAATTTAATTCTCTCTCTCTCTCTCTCTCACTCACACACACACACACACACACACACTAAACGGGGCTGTGTATGAATGAACTAGACATGTGTAGGGAGCATTTTAGCTGAATGTGTCAATGAGAATATTCTTGTTCCGTTCGCTTTCATACTAATGGCGCTATAGCGAGTTATAGCGAATGAAAATAGGCTACTAACAGGCCACAAGGGCATAATTATGTTCCCTATTTAATTCACCACAATAAAAGGGAAAAATATGGTCATCCCAAGTCAGCATTTATCCCAGGTTCATGTCTTGGCAACTGTACACAAAGTGATTGGACAGGCTGGTTGCAGCTCTTAAGTGCTTCACATGTCTCACTCCCGAAACTGGATAGAATCATAGAGACCTCACGGGCTTCGCCGTTGAATGTACAGCGGTTGAATGTACAGGCTCTCAGCCTATGCCCGAGAGGGAGTAAGTTGGAATATACAGTAGAAGGAAAAACAAAAAAAAGTCAATGAAAATATATAAAGTGATAAAAATTGTATAGCCTAAGTATATAATTATATACAGTACGTACATACAGCACTAACAATTATGCCTGTTATTATTTTACGCTACTTTAATCTGATAAACCGATTTCACCGTCTGAACTGAAGGTCACCTACACAGGCCACCGGAAAAGTATTTCTTAGTTTTTTGGTTTTGTTCATAGTTTTGTTTTCATAGTTTTGTTTCTCAGCTCTAGGGAAATAACTTCCAAACAGTTCATAATATCCCACGCCATTCATAACTCACCCAGTTGTCAGAGCCGTAAATCTCTCTCTCTCTCTCTCTCTCTCTCTCTCTCTCTCTCTCTCTCTCTCTCTCTCTCTCTCTCTCTCTCTCCAATAAAGGAAAAAATAGTAGGCTACTGGTAAACAAAAACTGTTTCTTCACGTCATTAACCACGACCTTTTCACTTCCGTCACTCCACCGGGGGTCTGGAGAGATTGATTGAACATCCAGACTTCGAAAACAATGAGAGTAGAGAGAGGAAAGGAGTGAGAGTGGAAGGTTAGGGGAAGGGAGATGGAATAGGGGGAGGGGGAAGTGGAGGAGAGGAAGGGGAAGGATGGAAGGTTAGGGGTAGGGAGAGGGAATAGGTGGAGGAGGAGGGGGAAATTGAGAAGAGGGAGGGGAAGGAAGGACGGTTAGGGGTAGGGAGAGGAGGAAGTGAAGAAGAGTGAGAGGAAAGATGGAAGGTTAAGGGAGAGGGAATAGAAGGGTCCCTTGACGATGGGGGGGGGGGGGTTTGAGGAGGGAGCGGAAGAGAACGAGAGAAGAAAAAGTAGGGAGTGGAGAGGTATAGCCTGTAATGGTGGTATGGAGGTTAGTGGAGAAGGAGGGTGGAAATTAATGGGGGTAATTATGAGAGAGAGAGAGAGAGAGAGAGAGAGAAAGAAAGAAAATAGGAGGGGAGGAGGTTGAATTGTTTGCTGTCTAGTAGTTTGCC
Source organism: Paralithodes platypus (assembly GCA_032716605.1). NCBI lineage: Eukaryota > Metazoa > Arthropoda > Malacostraca > Decapoda > Lithodidae > Paralithodes > Paralithodes platypus. Next base: position 23,288,645 of record CM064504.1, on the reverse strand, counting down.
TGTGAAGTGGTAATATGCATTATACAAAGTCTTGGTATAAGACGCCTACTGTATAGGCCACGATAAAATCGATGTCTGAATGTAATTACATAAACTTTATATTGTCCAGACTTTGTTCTAGAAAAGCTAAAATCAAGTTAAATAAGGTATAGTATTTTTAACTAGGATAGACAAGTTTCTAGATTAGCTAGGTGATCAGGCAAGGCATGATAACGTATTAATGAAATTTAAATTTTATAAATAAATATAATGTTAACCAGATGTGATATCAAACGGGATGCGTACGGTTTCAATCCTGACCTTATTTCACTGTCTGGTAGTTCAACCTGTTCCTCCCTCCTTGTTTTCTATATTGCGCTGCACAATACCATATCGTGTCTGGCAACAAACACCAGTTGGTACACAGCAATATCCTGGCTTCCGTATTGCATTGCAAATTGTGGCTGAACGCAGCCCAGGTGTCAACAATATCCACAAACACCACAACACACGCACTCAAAATCGGAAACACTGGCTCACATGGACGCACTGGCCAGACTGAATGGAACATATAGATTCAGCGTTGTCAAGGCTATCGTACATTTCTGAAAAGAAAACCGCTAGATACTGAAATATAAATACTATACAACAACAATAAAAACTACTATAAACGTATATACACAATAAATCTTGAATATGACTTACGCATTAATACAATACTTAAGGCACAACTACATTTCAAGTAAACACGTTTTAATATTATCGCTAGATGAAAGTAAATTATTCGAAACTGAATGACTACTTTCGCCACATTGTCAACACTGCACGTCTAGCCTCTGGTACAAGGACTGTATAATCTGAATTACTGGTATTATGGAGAGAACACCGTGATATGGTAGCTGATTATTGGTCTATCAGTACAAAACACCGCTAACTGTGCTCACATTTATACACCGTCTCCTCTTCCTTCTCTCCTCCCATGCTTCTTCTTCATCCTCCTTTTCTTCTTCCTCCTCCCCCTCTTCTTTCTCTACTCCTCTGCTTCTTCCTCATCCTCCTCTGTTTCTTCCTCATCCTCCTCTGCTTCTTCCTCCTCCTCTGCTTCTTCCTCATCCTCCTCTGCTTCCCCTCCTCCTCTGCTTCTTGCTCCTCCTCTGTTTCATCCTCATCCTCCTCTGCTTCTTCCTCATCCTCCTCTGCTTCTTCCTCCTACTCTGCTTCTTCCTCGTCCTCCTGTTTCTTCCTCATCCTCCTCTGCTTCTTCCTCCTCATCCGCTTCTTCCTCATCCTCCTGTTTCTTCCTCATCCTCCTCTGTTTCTTCCTCATCCTCCTCTGCTTCTTCCTCATCCTCCTCTGTTTCTTCCTCATCCTCCTCTGTTACTTCCTCATCCTCCTGTTTCTTCCTCATCCTCCTCTGCTTCTTCCTCATCCTCCTCTGTTTCTTCCTCATCCTCCTCTGTTTCTTCCTCATCCTCCTCTGCTTCTTCCTCATCCTCCTCTGCTTCTTCCTCATCCTCCTCTGCTTCTTCCTCCTCCTCCTCTGTTTCTTCCTCCTCCTCCTCTGCTTCTTCCTCCTTCTCTGCTTCTTCCTCATCCTCCTCTGCTTCTTCCTCATCCTCCTCTGCTTCTTCCTCATCCTCCTCTGTTTCTTCCTCATCCTCCTCTGCTTCTTCCTCATCCTCCTCTGCTTCTTCCTCCTCCTCTGCTTCTTCCTCATCTTCCTCTGTTTCTTCCTCATCCTCCTCTGCTTCTTCCTCCTCCTCTGTTTCTTCCTCATCCTCCTCTGTTTCTTCCTCATCCTCCTCTGCTTCTTCCTCCTCCTCCTCTGCTTCTTCCTCCTCTGCTTCTTCCTCATCCTCCTCTGCTTCTTCCTCATCCACCTCTGCTTCTTCCTCATCCTCCTCTCTTCCCGTTTCTTCCTCCTCTTCGTTCTCCACCAAATTTTCTTCCTCCACCTCGTTTGTCAACCTTTATTCGCCAATTTGCCAAGCTTGTCAATGTTTTAAATATATATTGTCGCTCGTGTTGCCTTGAGTTTGATATATTACCTTGGCGTGCCTTTGCCTAAACTGTAATTTTGTATTCTTATTGTAATATCTAATAATTATATAAAGATTATGTACCGGTATTGGATTTGTCTAATCATCAAAATATTGTCCATTATCCTTATGGTATAGAACTCTGACCTTAAAGACTATAGTAGCAGATAACAGTCAACGTTCGCCATATTGATGCCACTGGTACCATTAGCCTCATTTTACTCTTCAATTATGTCTATATTCATAGTAAAGTTTAGTCATAATGGCAGGATATATAGTTTATCATTTGAGCTATATTCTTAGTCTACGGTACATGATCAAAAATATAAAATCCCCAGGTGAAGGTATTGAGGGATAAGCCTTCACAACGGCACCTAGGAGTTTGATAATTATGGCACCAAAATGGAATCCAAGGAAAATTATGGCCAATCTCTCTCTCTACCTTATCGCTATTCTGAACCAAACTCATAAGGCTTCAGTCTGGATCATTATTGTGAGAACCATCATACCCAGTAATAAAACACCATTTCATTGGCTGTTCATTAAGGGGAGGGTTTAATATTTTAAGACATTCACCCGATTAGATTGGCGATTTTAAGGCCTTCCGTCCCATTTCTGTTAATTAAAATGTAAAACTTGCAAACTAAACAAACCAAAATTGGGACAAGGACAATATAAAGTCAAATTAAATTATCAAAATCGCTATGTGGAAACAACGCTTACTAAAAATGAAAATTATGAAATAAAAGAACACAATCCACCACATAGGGTGTACATTACTACATGAGCAAGTTAATCTGTTTCCCAAGCAACCTAATCGCACATATAACAACGCACTATCGTCACGTTAAAGGAATTAGTCAAGTTTGGGAAGTCCGGGACGTTCTGGTAAATTTGACTAAACTCTGCATGAATAAAGAAACTACATGTTAAATGTCAAAATATTATTTAAAATCAAATTTGCAACATGACAAGACATTAACAATAGTACAAAATACAAATATTACAAATATTAAGATCTTACGTTCCATTTAGATGCCGACTTTTTCGTGGCGAGTGATAGCGAACCTGAAATTTAGGAGGAACTAGCCGGACATTATTCTACCAAAACATGTAGCCTACACATTTAGCTCGAAGGAGGTATTTCAACACCTAACGAGCGGCCTAGGCGGTAAATAATATGTAGCCACCAGCGGGGTGTTTTTACCCAAAATAGGGCTGTTTACGTGATAATTTTCATGCCTAAATAAGACCCAGAGCGTAAAACAAGTATCTATCCCTGAAAGGGCATAAACAGAGCTTTCCAATGACACCCCAACGATCCTTGTATGACCGCTAGTTTTCTTGCAACAATTGCACAACACGAGTGCAAAAACCATGTAATTCGGTACTTTCCCTAAACAATTCACTGTGTAGCGAGTGTGAGAGGGTGGAGGAGGGTGGGATTCATGTCAGTTGGTCCACCCTGGTGGTCTGGAGCAGTCATACGCTCCTCGCTACTCTCCTGCCACCACTTGTCTCTCTCTCTCAGCAACATTACGTGCTGAAAATGCCACACGACTTATGTTGTGAGCCGCCACATAGTCCATATGTCTTTCACTCGACATATGATGCGCGCCGCCAGTTAAGGGTTAAAGCTTAAAGGAGGTCTACGGAGAAGACTAAACAACGAAAAAATAGGAGGGTTAAAGCTTAAAGGAGGTCTACGGAGAAGACTAAACAACGAAAAAATAGGAAAAAAGCATACACCTCCCCATAACCAAGTAGTAGGCTACTAACACTTTTCTTTCTTCCCCACTCTTTCATTCACTGTATTGTTTAAATTTACATATTTACTACCTCCGTCTATTTACAACCCTTGCCCCCCCCCCCCCCCCTTTTCCAGTCACTCGCATTCTTTCTCTCACTCTCATTATTTTCACACGCATTCCCAACTCCCACACACCTAGGCTCATGTACTCAAAGTATATAGACACTAACAATTAAACGGTTGCTAGACTACTCGGCCCACGGGACAGCTCGGCCAGGACAACTCGGCCAACGGCGAGACAGCTCGGCCCAGTAAAACCGAGACAGCTCGGCCCCGAGTTAATTGCGAGACAACTCGGCCTTTCACAACCCTTATTTGCTTCGACAACATAAAAACGGTATAGATGGCTATATTGATCATTTTTGAATCGCTATGTCCCTATCTATTTATGTATCTATCCTAAAGAAACCCGAGATTTTTGCAAAAAATTTGTTTACATCCGGTGGCAATTCAACTCCCACCCTTTCAATATCTGAGGCAAGGGTATGAACACATTGTTTTTCTTCCCTCAAACCTTCGCCATGGACAGCTTTGAATATTTCTCTCATCACCGTTAATTTAGAAGACAAACTATCAGACGGCATGTACAGGTGACCTCTGTTGACCATATCAATCCATGATTTGTTTACAGAAACACAGTTCGCTGCCATGTAACCTAAATCGGGATATTTTGTAGAGAATTTCCTCACAACATAGCCACCTACAGTATATACAACAAGGCCTGTTCTTCTATAATTGTACTAGGTGATTTTGATGAATTGTTACATGCTCCTACGCAACTATTTTCACCTTCATGCAACTCATCAGACAGCTCATCAGTCATATTATCCATTTCAAAGTCCATATCCTTGAATAGCAAGCTAGTTGGGCAATTTCTAGGCCCAGTTCACGGTTATAGGAGTTTGGTGTCTCTGGAGTTGCACCTGACACCACCCCATAAATAACACACTCATCATTATCAGCATGTTGGCTAATGTTGCATTTGTCAGTGATCAGGGCGACTTCTCTTCCTAGCAAATATTTGTTCAGTCTATATTTAAAGTAGACTGAATCTGGGTGATCCTGAGGTCCACTCATTTGCCTGATGCACCCAAAGAAATTTTCTAGGCAATCTTGATTTAGTCTTCGGGTCATTATATAATCAAGCTGATGACTGTTATTTAACATAGCCATTAATCCTATGAGTGAATTGCAAGATGATAATATTCCTTTCTGAAAGGAATAGAGTGAGCTTGACACAGAGTTACATACTCTCATGGTGCTCACTGTGTCAATCATACTTGTCTGTTCATCAAAATACATTCCATATCCACAGCGAAGTTTCTTATCACCATAGTTGGAGGAATTCATGACGTCAAACCAGTTATCTGCTAGTAAGATAAACTTAGCCGTTTCTTTCCAGTTTTTAGACTCCAGAACTCCTTTCTCGCCTAAAAACATGGTTGAACTTGCACAGCTCTCTGACAACAACTGTGTTGCATATTTCACACGTTGTCTTTGCTGACCAGTGACTGTGAGGTGAATATCACTCACTTTGTAAGCTAATTATCCATATTCTGTTTTGGTATTGAGCAGCATTACATGAATGCATGCAGCAGAAACTATCTCTGTTCTGCAACTCAACCCCTGAATCAATAAAATTATTCTTGATTAGCTTTAACAAATGAGGAACATCAGCAAATACAAAAATGTCTTTATCAGCCACTGGATTTTTGAAAGACATTTGATTATGTTTGAGAGGATCTATACCAAATTGTTTCCATACACGGAGATTGGTAGTTCCTAAATCGTGCACTATTGCAACAACTGGGTAGCCTGCTAATTAACTCTATTCTCTCTATCAAATATGTCAATATATTTTGCACGTTTGATTGATCAAAGTCAAAATATATAGGCTGTTTCCACTTACCTACAAGGCCTCTCAACATAACTTTTTGTGGTTTATACAGTGTGTCTGTACCTTTGTCGTAGCTCCATTGTTTTGCAATACTCATCTCATCGAAAGATATGACTGCCAGCTTTTCTACCGAATCTAAAGTTTCAGACTTGAACTTCATAAGTGACAAGACAGGTGATAAAAGACCAGGTTCACATAACACATGTTTTGCTGTCTTTTAATGTGCTCACAGATGGCAAAGGAAAACCTTTGACATATTTTAGATATTTGTAACACTTTAGACTCAAGCTCCGTAGTGTCATTGCAGATGATATATCCTATTCTGGCCAAAACTTAGCGTTTTTCTTTTTACTGATGAGAATATCTATCTGTGTTTTAGTGAACAAAGGTTGTAGTGCATCATCGACTTTCTGTTGCACTTCGTGTATGACCTGATTTTGTTCCTCAGTATTTTTCTGTTTCAAGGACAACTATTGATCACGCCAAAGCTCTACCTCTTTTTCCAACTTCTGTATTTTCTTATGCAATTCATCGTGAATAACTTTACAATCTCTACAGGATCTCTTGCCATCTTGCAGGACAATAGACTCGCCACGTCCTACATTATAGTTGGATTTTGACTATCTACAGTGTTTCTGTATATCACTGTCTCTACCTCTAAGCTTGGGCTATAATTACTCGGCTTAAGATATCGATCATGTAGCATTTCTTCTGCAGTTCTCTTTAATCCAAGAGTTGCTGCTCTCCCAGTTCTCCTGCTGGACATCTCTGTTGGACTGGCAACTGAAACAATGATACTGATATATATTATAAATTGTCTAACCACAATATCTATTCACAGTTGTAATTCAATAACAACCTTAAACATAATATATATATATATGTTTCTAATCTCTCAGTGGGGTTCGAACCGCCGACCGTCAGGACGATAGCCGACGCTTTAATCAACTACACCACGGCAGTGGTGTAAAGCGTCGGCTATCGTCCTGATGGTCGGCGGTTCGAACCCCACTGAGAGATTAGAAACATTTAGTGGCTCATGTGTATTTGTGATATAATATATACTCTATATATATATATATATATATATATATATATATATATATATATATATATATATATATATATATATATATATATATAATTTGTACATTATGAGAGATACTTATGCCTATAAAAAAAAACGATATAACGATAGTAACCACTATTAAAAATCCAGTTAAAACTAGAATTTGTATGCTCAAGGAAAAGAAGTACCTGTAGCCTAGTATGGAGTGGGAGGAGTAAATATTGTAATTAAGGGACCAAGGCGGTCCTCTAATTACAGATTATACTCCTCCCACTCACTAATACTCTAATTTGTGTTACTGCTTCACCTATTGTATATTATCATTATTATTATTATTATTATTATATATATATATATATATATATATATATATATATATATATATATATATATATATATATATATATATATATATATATATATATATATATATATATATATATATAATATATATATAATATAAATAAGGGTGATATAGATGAGGTATTAAAGCTAAAGAACGGCGACATAACCCGCTCAAATGGTTTCAAGTTAGATAAGTTTAGATTTAGTGTGTGTGCATATCGCTAGAAAGACGAAGATGAGATAATATGATAGGTGTTTAAGTGGATGAAAGGTATCAATAAGGGAGAGATATTAAAGCTTAATAACGGCGAGATAACCCGTTCAAATGGCTTCAAATTGGGTAAGTTCCGCTTTATAAAATATCTAGGTAAGCACTGGTTTGGGAACAGAGGTGTAGAAGTGTGGAATAGATTACCTAGTGCAGTGATTAGCTCAGAAACGGTAGACAATTTCAAGTGCAAACTGGATAGACATATGAAAGATATGGGTTGGGTGTGAACGGGATATGCCTCTTGTGGGCCGGTCGGCCTTATGCAGATTTCCAGTTTCGTGTGTTTTAATATACAATCAATCAACATAAACTTCATAACAATTATATATAGTTATAATACAATACCCCCAATTACAATATACAGTACACCTACCACACCTTAATAATGTTCATAGTTTCACCTAAATAATGTTCTTAGTTGTGTAGTATAGCATAGCTAACAATAGATAGCCATAATTGTGATATTATACATTATCGGGTACGGTACGTAATATACAATTACAATAAAATAAATACACAGAGTATTGGTATTTTCTATAAGAAACACAAAATGCTTAGAATTACAAGAAAAATTCACCATTTCGCTAGCCTACGATTGATACTATCTTAATCTCAAAATTGCGTAATGTATGTTGTTTGCACAACACACTAAACACAATATATTGCTTACCATTATGAAGACAGAGTGACGGTACAGCTTCTTTCTTCAGGAGTCTCTTGTTCTTTGGACTTCCAATACCAAGTAAACGACTTTTCATATCATCAACTAAGTCATCTTTGGTAAAGTGGACAGAACAAACAATAGCATGCTCTGGATTCACGACATCAGCTCGGCGACACAAGTTTATCCATATTTTCCTGTACTGTTCATCTCTTGGAAATCGATAATATCTAATGTTTGTACCTGCTGTCTTAGGTGTGCTGTGTATAAGTGGATCCTGGGTGTGACAGAGATCTGCCTTGTGTTGGCCGATCGGCATTTTGTAGACTCCCATTTTCTTATGTTCTTATGTCCCATCCCCCCCCCACCCCCCCATCCCCACCTGGGGTCATCAATGGAGATTCACACCTATATGACAAACTAATAATTATTCACACCTTTGTGAAAAACTTATAATTGTTCACACCTTTATGAAAATCTTATAATTATATCTTAATGAAACTTGAGGGTGGGTTTACCGTAGCCATTTGTCATTGGCCATCTGTAAATTATAGATATTTACCAGTGAAATACAGTACAACAAAAATAATAAATAATATTAATAATAATAATAATAATCGTCATAATAATAATAATAATAATTAAAGTTGCAAGCAACGTTGTGCGGGGTTCGAGCGGGGTTGCACGCAGGGTATTGTGTTGGATACAAGGGCTGTGCCACATATATAAAAATATCATGTATCTTATCAGGCATGGAGAAAGTACAGAAGGAATATAGTGTAGCCATTTTGGCTATGGCCACTTAGACCATTAAGGAGTGTGACCATTTTGGTTAAAGCTATTAATCCTGTACGAGTTGTTGTTCCCTAAGCTGCCTGGCCAAACAGCCCCGAGTCCCTGAGGAAGGCCATGGCCACGATCGGGCTTTCCCACAGAGCTCTCATTGAGTGTAGATTGTGTTGTTGGCGTAAGTGGTTGTGTGAAATGCAGTCTTCTATGATGTGTTTAATGGTATGGGGTGCTGTGTTACATCCCGGGCAGGCGTCGACAACGGAGTCATCCAGTCTCTTCTGATAGCTCAGGAGAGCTGGATGGTGTCCGCATCTCAGCCTGGCCAGGTGGACTCTGTCCTCGCGAGGAAGGGAGGATTCGGAAGGATGGATTTCGGGAGGTCGTGCTTGCAGCTGCGTGTTGTCTGTGAGTGAGTGGATGGATCGGCGAGAGATATGAGTATGGATGTGCTTCTGGAAGTTGGTTCGGGGTGGGCAGGGAGGGAGAGACGACAGTAATTGTGTGTGATACCGTGTGCTGGGTGTTGTTTTGATATTTCTTGGTGTCTGTGGGTGTGTTGCCATGTAGTTTAGTGGGTGGTCTTGGTTCGTGGAGGCTGCTGCCAGGAATTGAGTGCCTCTCATGTCCAGATGGTCTTTGACTTTGAGGATTTTGGTTTCTTGATGTAGGTGATCTGTGGGTGCAGTAGCTGTGCAGCCTGTAATGATCTTCAGGGCTTTGTTTTGAATAGTCTGTAAGGTCTTATGATGTGTTTCAGCTAGGTTAGAAGCCCAGGCTGGGCTTGCGTATTCCATCACTGATCTTATGTATTGTTTATATACTGTGGTGGTAGTTTCTTTGTTGTGTCCAAATTTTGTGTGACCAAGTGACCTGAGGGCGTTAAGTCTGGGTATCAGTTTCTTTTTAATGTTTGTGGTGTGCTGTTTGAATGTCATATGAGTATCATATGTTACTCCTAGGATTTTGGGTGTGTTGTTTATGGTGAGTTGAGGGATGTATTCGTGTTCTCCTGTCCAGCTTGTGAGCAGGGTTGTGGTGGATTTGGCTGGGGGTAGATTAAGTCTGTAGTGCACCAGGCATGTAGTGTGTTGAGATAGGATTGAAGGAGATCTGTTGCTCTTTTTGGGTCATGGTGTGTGCATGTGAGTGTTATGTCATATGCATAGGAGGCTAAGTTTATTTGGGGCGTATTGGGTGTAGTTATATCGTGCATGTACAGATTGAAGAGTGCGGGCGATAGGACGGATCCTTGTGGGACTCCGTTTGGAAAGTTTCTGATTTTAGATGACTGACCGGCAAAAGATACGTGTGCACATCTGCCTGCTAGGAAGTTGGCCAGCCACCTTTTTGTGTTGTTGTGCATGTTTGTGTTGTAGATTTTGTTTGTTAGGTTGTGGCGGGGGATGGCATCGAAGGCTTTACTAATGTCGAGTGTGGCTAATAGTGATCTGTGTGGTGGTCTAGCTGAGTTGATGCCGTCAAAAGCTCTTTGTGTAAGGTCTGTGAAAAGAGTGTTTGTGGAGTGCAGTGGCCTAAAGCCATGTTGTGTTGGAGCTAGGGGTAGGTCGGGTGTAACTAGTTGTAATACTAGGCGTTCCATGACTTTGGAGGGGGAGCAAAGGAGTGTGATGGGGCGGTGCGAGGAGGGTAGCGTGGGGTCTTTGTTGGGTTTGGAGAATGTGGTGATGAGACCATGCTTCCAAATGTCTGGTATTGTGTTGTGTGAATAACTGTAGTTTGATATGTTAGTGAGTGCTTGTATGCCTTGTGGTCCCAGGTGTCTGAGGTGTATGTTGCTTATGTTGTCTAGGCCACAAGCGGGTGAGTGCTTGAGATTGTTGATGATATGCTTTGTCTGGTGATTGGTGAAGGGTGTATAGTCAGGGTCTGTGGGGAATTGTCTCTTACGTCGGATAACACGTCGGTCGTCTTTGTGAGGTTTTAGGTGGCTGACATGTGAGAAGTGATTGATGAGAGTGTTTGCTTGTTGTTTACATGAAGGAGTAGAGTCTGTTGTTGTGATTGCAGCATGTGATTGTGTTGTGTTGCTGTTGGAAAGTGTGATGCTGTTTAGTGTTTTGTAGAGTTTTTTGGGGTTTGTTTTGTGATCAAGTGTTTGTAGGAAGTTATTCCAATTCAGTTTTTGTTGTTCTTGTATTTTGTTGTTAGTTTGGGTGTTGAGTGCTTGGATTTGTTGTGTGATGTCTTGTGTATGGGGTGCTGGGGAGTGTTTCAGTATGTCGCGTTGTCTGATGAGGTTTTGAATTTCTGGTGTGAAGTTGGGGTTGTGTCTTTCTGTTACCTCTTGGAATGTGTTTCTTGTCAGCGTTTTGGATAGTTTTATTGAGTATGTGTACAGCATTGTTGATGTTAGTGATGGGTGTACTGTTTAGAGTTGTGAAGTGTTGTTCTGTCTCATTTGTGAATGCTTCCCAGTTAGCTCTTTTATAATTGGTGTATGTGTGTTTGTGGCTAGCTGGGGTGAGTCTGGTTTTGGTTGTGATAATGATCGGGAGGTGGTCAGAGCCTAAGGTTCTGACCACCCTCCAGGATGTTGTGGGGGCGAGTTCTGGGGAGCAAAAGGTGATGTCTGGAGATGATGGGTTATAGAGGGCTTGGTGAGGAATATGGGTATGTTGATGGATGTCGTTAAGGATGATAAGGTTATCAGTTTGGTTTTGTAGTACCAGCCCTCTGTCTGTGTCGGGGTTTTCGACAAACCAGGCCGACGTCTTGGTGTTGAAATCACCACCCAGGATGATGTGTGGGGTGTTTGTGATGTGTTGTAAGTGTGGTCTGTATTAATTTGGTACTGTAGGGGATGTATGTGTTTATGATGGTTATGTTGGAGTTGTTGCCAGTGCGTATTTTAATTGATTGTATTTCTTTTGTGTTATCATTTGGGGGGAGGAGGGATTTGGTTTGTACACTGGTAACTATGTATGATATTTCTTTGTGTACCAGGGTGATGAGTCCACCGCCTCCGCCGACAGCCCGGTCTTGTCTAATGGTGGTGAAATCATGAAATGTGGGTGTTTTTGGTGTTGTGCGGAGTCTTGTTTCTTGTAAGATGGCAATGTGTATGTTGTGTTGTTTGATGAAGTGTGAGAGTTTGTGTTTCTTTGTGTTGATACCATCTATGTTCAATTGGAGAATGTTAATGTTATGTACACGATGTATGTTGGGTGCTGCTGCACGAGGATGGGGTGGGGGTGAGGGAGGGGTGGGGGGTGAGGGAGGGGCTGGGGGTTGGGATGGGGGTGGGGGAGGGGCTGGGGGTTGGGATGGGTGAGGTGGGGGTGGGGATTGGGGAGCAGGAGATGGGGGTTGGAATGGATTAGGATGGGGTGTGGTGTACTTACTCTAGTTGTACTTACTCTAGTTGTATTGCGGGAGTGAGCAAGCTCGTTATTTCCCGCCTCCTATATGTGTAGGTGTTATATGTATCGTTGGAATGGCTGTGGATGTGTGTGTAGTCTGTATTTTTAGCCAATTGGCGACATCGGAAACGAAGGCTTAGGGTGGATCTGTATGGTACCATTTTCACTATAGACGGTACCGTCTCGCCCGAAGGCTTAGGTAGCCATCAGCTTAGGTGAACCATATGATACCCATCTCGCCTTGTACCATTTTTGCCAACCCCAGATGGGACGTCACAACGTCGTCCACTTATTCCAGGTACCTATTTACAGCTAGGTGAGTTGAGGATGTGGATGGTATGGGAAGGTTAGGTGGGTTAGGGAGGAGAGGTGGACGGGTTTTAGGGGGGGGAGTGGATGATATGGGAAGGTTAGGTGGGTTGGGGAGGAGAGGTGGACGGGTTTTAGGCGAGGGATTTGACTGGGAGAGGGAGGGGCATGAGGAACAGGTCCAGGTGTTCGTGTAGTGTTTCTTGGAGACAAGTGTTGTGCAGGTGAAGTGGGTCCAGTTCCTGCATGAATTGCAGAGAACTGAACCCTTAGTGTGGCGACTCGAAGTGATGGGTTTTGAGTAAGTTGGACATATATATGTGTAGGTGGGTCCTGGGTTGCTCTCAATGTCTCCGGCTAGAAGAAGTCTTCGAGAAATGACAGCGGAGAGTCATTTCTCGGAGTAGGAAAACTGTGTGATGTGTGTGTGTGGTGTGAGAGGTGTGGAAATTCCCGGCGCGACCGAAGCCGCTCCAAGGACTCCTGTACGAGTAGGCATAATTGCCCGAAATTGCCTTCATTCCCTGCTCATTTTCATGCATAAGCAAAAGCCAGAGCGTAATACAATTATGTATTCGTGAAAGTACGGTAATAGCTTTCAAATTACTCCTGAATCATCCCTGTACGACGTCTGGTTTTCTTGTAAGGATCTTGCAAACGAAGGGAAAAATTGCTAAAAATTACCAAATCCGATAGGCGAAATCGCTAAAAATTACCAATTATTTTCTGTTTTCGCTATGTGTGACGCTGCACATAAGTGAGCTCTGTCTCACACAAACCTCAGTGTCGTGGCGGGGCCTGTAGGCTCCGGCTGACGTCCATCCGTGCTGCTTGCAAAAGCTGGCCTGGCTCACAGGCTACAAAATAGCCGGAAAATCGTCTCCGTCATATGAGGGGCCCCGCGGGAATTGGGTTAAGAAGTGTGGTTGTTTTGATTATTTGATAGGGTCACCATAAGGGTAATGGTGTGGCATTTTTTCTGTACAGAAGCTTGGCCTTTTTGGTTGGGGCTTCTTAGGAATGTGACCTTTTTCGTTAGCCATGGAAAAGCTGCAGAGGTACAAATTATTATAAGCAACCTCATGTTAAAAAATTTTTTATATATTTTTGTTTAGCTTTACTTGGCATTCCTCTTCCTCTATGTATCTAGCAATTTAACCCCCTCAAACTCCTTATGACGCGATGGTGTGGTAATTACCCCGGGCCAAAAAGCTCTAAAAGACGATAGAGTGATAACTCAAGCGAGCTTGAAATACGCAGGCGTTTCGTTCATGGTCACCCCTTCGGGGATCAAGGTGTCCGGCAAAATATACCGGTAGGCTATAGATAAATTCATTTTTGGGCTATTTCTTCCATTTTATTTATCCTGTTAAAGTGCTTGATTGATTTTTGTGCTAATGTAGTTAGTATTTGGTGTGATTTTACATATTTCAGCTAAATCTGAAGAGCACATGCAATTTATTTGTGCATGTTCAGTAAGTATTGCTGGGGAAAGGGTTAACGTATTCATCTTTTGGGGTATTTATTCTATGTTTTTATCCTGTTTCTGTGATTGATTGAGTTTTGTGCTAATGTAGTTGGTATTTGGTATAATTTTACATATTTTAGATAAATCAGAAGAGCACATGCAATATATTTGGGCATTTTCAGTCAGTATTGCTGGGGAAACGGTTAACATACAGTATTCATCATAGGAAGGGAAGAGGATGTGTAGCTCAGATCTTTGCCCTGAAATATGTTGTGGAGAAATATCTTGAGAAGGGACAAAAGTTGTATGCTGCCTTCATGGACTTGGAGAAGGCCTATGACAGAGTTGATAGAGAAGGTACCGGTATGTAGAAAGTACTTGGAATATACGGAGCAGATAGCAAGTTGCTGAAAGCAGTGAAAAGCATGTATGAGGGTGCAAAGGTGTCAGTATGTGTTGAGAATGAACAGAGCGAGTTCTTTGATCTGAATTTTGGGTTAAAGAAAGGGTGTGTGATGTCCCTGTGGTTGTTCAATATATACTGAACTGTATATGGATGGAGTCATAAAAGAAATGCAAGGATGAGCAGTGGATGTTGGTGTACCACTAATAAGGGAAGGCAACAAGTGGAATGACAGAGTTGATAGAGAAGGTATGTGGAAAGTACTGAGAATATATGGAGTAGATGGCAAGTTGCTGAAAGCAGTGAAGAGTATGTATGAGAGTGCAAAGGTATCAGTACGTGTGAAGAATGAACAGAGGGAGTTCTTTGATCTGAATGTTTGGTAAAGCAAGGGTGTGTGATGTCCCGATGGTTGTTCTATATATACAGTATATGGATGGAGTCATAAAAGAAATACAAGGAAGAGCAGTGGATGTTTGTGTACTGCTGTTTGCTGACGATATAAATAGGAGTTGCAGGGTCTGGTAAATATGTTTGGAACAGTGTGCGAAAAATGGAATCTGAAGGTAAATGCGGGGAAGAGCAAGGTTATGGTCTTCGAAAGGGGTGAAGCCACAGAGTGTGAGGTGAAGTTGAACGGTCAGGCTATGGAGATTGTCAGCTCATTTAAGTATCTTGGAATTGTAAAGATGGGAGTATGGATGAAGAAGTGTGGGAGAGGGTGAAACAGGGGAAGAGGGTTGTAGGAATGCTGAAAGCAGTAACATGAAATAGGGTGGTCAGCATGGAACTGAAGAAGTCATTGCATGACAGTGTGGTAATCCCGACACTGACTTACGGAAGCGAAGCATGGACGTTGTTGGAGAGATTCAAACCAAGAGTGAAAGGGATGGAAATGAGTTACTTGAGAAGTGTGTGCAGAGTTACATGGAGGGATAGACAGACGAATGAGGAAGTACGAGAGAGGTGTGGTGTGAATGTACTGGAAAGTGCGAAAAAGAACACCTTGAGATGGTTCGGCCATGTGGAACGTATGGGAAGCGAGAGAATGACTAAGAGCGTGTACGAGTGAGGTGGAAAGACAGAGGGAGAAATAAACCGAGAGAGAGGTGGAAGGATGGAGTTAAGAAGTATATGCGTGAAAGCGGTGCTGGATGGGAGGAGGGGCATCGACTGACTGGGGACAGAGGTGCATAGGGGTGTTTCGTTCATGGCCAATCCTTCGGGGATCAAGGCGTCTGTCAATAGATAGATAGATAAATTCATCTTTAGGGCTATTTCTTACATTTTCTTTATCCTGTTAGTGTACTTTATTAAAAAATTGGTAATGTAGTTGGTAATTGGTGTAATTTTACATATTTCAGATAAAGGATGTCAACAGAATAACAAATGATGAGCTGAAGAGACGTTTAGGTATAAAGAGTATTAGCGAGGAGATGCGTACAAGTAAACTGGGATGGTATGGACATGTGGAGAGAATGGATGAACAAAATTGGGTGAAAAGCTGCAGGTCTGCGATTGTGGAGGGAGCTGCACCAAGGGGTGGACCGAGTAAGACCTGGGATCGGACTATACATGCCGATCTCAAATCCAAAAACTTGACAAGTAAAGCATCCCTTAACAGGGTTGCCTGGAACGCCGCCATTAGGAAAAGAGACTGAAACTGCATATCTGTGTGGAGCACTCAGTCTTAAAATGTTATGTACGTATGTACAGTATGTATAAATCTGAAGAGCACATGCAATCTATTTAGGCATTTTCAGTCAGTATTGCTGGGTAAAGGGTTAACATATTAATCTTTTGGAGTATTTCTTCCATTTATTTATCCTGTTAGTGAGTTTTATTGATTTCAGTGCTACTGTAGTGGTATTTGGTGTAATTTTACATATTTTAGATAAATCTGAAGAGGACATGCAATATATTTGGGCATTTTCAGTCAGTATTGCTGGGGAAACGGTTAGCATACTGTAGTCATCTTAGGAAGGGAAGAGGATGTGTAGCTCAAATTTTTGCCCGGAAATGTGTTGTGGAGAAATATCTGGAGAAGCGACAAAAGTTGTATGCTGCATTTATGGAGTTGGAGAAGGCCTATGACAGAATTGATAGAGAAGGTATGTGGAAAGTACCGGTACTGAGAATATACGGAGTAGATGGCAAGTTGCTGAAAGCAATGAAGAGCATGTATGAGGGTGCAAAGGTGTCAGTATGTGTGGATAATTAACAGAGCGAGTTCTTTAATCTGAATGTTGGGTTAAAGCAAGGGTGTGTGTGATGTCCCCATGGTTGTTCAATATATACCAGTACAGTATATGGATGGAGTCATGAAAGAAATACAAGGAAGAGCAGCGGATGTTGGTGTACCGCTGATAAGGGAAGGAAACGAGTGGAAGTTGCCTCAACAGTACAGTACCGGTACTACTGTTGCTGACAACACAGTTCTGATGAGCGATAGTGAATGGGAGTTGCAGGGTCAGGTAAATATGTTTGGAACAGTGTGTGAAAAACTAAATCTGGAGGTAAATGCTAGGAAGAGCAATATTATGGTCATTGAAAGGGGTGCAACCATAGAGTGTGAAGTGAGGTTGAACGGCTATGAAGAATGTCAGCTCATTAAGTATTTGGGCAGTGTGTTGAGTAAAGATGTGAGTAGGCCTATGGATGAAGAAGTGTGGGAGAAAGTGTAACAGGGGAAGAGCGTTGTAGGAACTCTGAAAGCAGTAAGAAGAAATAGGGTGATCAGCATGGAAGTAAAGAAGTCCTTGCATGACAGTGTGGTAATCCCGACATTGACTTATGGGAGGGAAGCATGGACGTTTCTGACTGGGATTGATCATTGATAATCATCGGTTATGCTAGTTGGAAAATTAGTGGGGTAAAATGTAGAGTTCGGGTGTACCGCCAGCCTTGTTTAGACTACGCGGAGCGGCGGCGGACGCTGGCCGTCATGTTCCCGTCTATTTGACTGCTTTTGGATACAATAATAGGTTGAGGGGGGTCACCCCCCATGACATATTGTCATCATCATATATATTGCCAGCAGGAGGAAAATAACCGAAAAAAACGCCTTCAAAATAGACGCGAACTGAAAATGGCATGCTAATTGATCATGTATATGCTAAGAGGTTAGGAAATATGAAGGTGAAAGTTATTCCCACATATTACAGCTATCATGAGGGAATTTCCATTGAAATTTGAATTGACCCACCTGTAATTTATAATCTAATCTCTATAAAATCATAATATATACAGTAGGCTATTGTAAATATTGCAATGTTTTTGGTTACCGGTACCCGTTATCTTTTTATGTAGTGCATTATTGAGCATTCTGATTTCTTCTTTAGCCTTTGTGGTGTTGTCCTTGTATAATAAGGTGATTACTTGAGCAATACTAAATACTATATATACCGTACTGTACTATATTTTATGTTTTGAGCATTAATTGTTTACTAATCTAGATATTGTAATACCGTGTACTTTATGTAAGAATTTCCCCCTAATATTATGCTCCCTAAAGCAGTTGGGGGGTTTGGGGGCTGGCGACTGGAGATTGATGCTTATTTTACTCCCTCTCCCCTTCAGCTTTCGTCGTCGGCTTGACTAAATTTTCATAGTTTTTCATTCCTCTTTCTATATTTTTCCCCTTCTGTTCTTATTCTGTCTCATTCGGTTGTCCTCCGGACGGCCTATATCATATGCCACCCTGGCCTGGCTAGGTTATTAGCTCCTGACCTGATTTGTGTCGGTCGCTGATGCGGTCGAGCTGACTCGATTTCCCTCGGTGTGTGTATTTTTTGTGCATTTCGGTGCGATATATTTTTTTCCATAGACCTGATCTCTCATTCTTCGCTTTTGATCACTTCTTAATTGGTGCTGTGCTGCAGTGTAGCAGTTCTTGCCTCATCTTTCGGCTCTACCCTATAAGAGTTCTGCTGTGGAACTCATGTGGTGCGGCTGAATTGGTGAAATGGCGAGAAATGTCTGCGTATCTTCACCGTCCTAGATTTGTTCACCTGCCCTTCCCTACCTATTATGTCTTGATTGGTTGTCCATCTTGATCTAATTCTTCAGGCCAGCCCTATTAGAGTATTTTGGGGGAACTCAGTGGTGGTTAAACTATTTTTAATATATATTTGTTTAAATATGTAAGATATGCAATAAATTATGTAAAATATATTGTTTTGACTTTATACCTATACATATAATTGTCATTATTAAGGAAATTCCATTGACTATTTACATCGCTAGGCCTAGCTTCCTTATTTCTATTAATTTCCTCCAGTTCACAATGAAACCTATTGCTAACTTCCTTGTTCTTCAGCAGCCGCGGCGGTGTCGGCGTTGGACGCTTGGGATAATGTTCCCGTCTATTTTGAATGCCATTGGATACAATAATATGTTGAAAGCCCCCCCCTCACCCCCCCCCCCCCCCCATGACATGTTATCATCATCATATATAATATTGCCAGTAGGGGGCAAACAACCAAAAAAATTGCCGGAAAGCCCTTCCCTCAACATATTATTGTATCCAATGGCAGTCAAAATAGACGGGAACATGATCGCAAGCGTACACCGCCGCCGCCGCTGCCGTCATGTTTAAATGGTCGATCGCCGCAGTTTGGTTAGGCCTATTTGCCCCCTGCCTGCAAATTATATGATGATGACAATATGTCATGGGGGTGTTTGCCCCCCTCAACATATTATTGTATCCAACGTCATTCAAAATGGACGGGAACATGATGGCAAGCTTTCGTCGCCGCTCTGAGTAGTGTAAACATTGGTGGTGGTACGCCCGAACTCTACATTCTGCCCGGCTAGGCCTATACTATAGGCTACAATAAATGAATAGGCTAAGCTATTTTATCTATAGGCTAGACCTAGTCTAATATTACAATTTAAGGTAGCATTCAAGGAGACTACAGCAGGACTTACCTTTGACTGGGTATAGGCTATCGTAGTGTTTACTAGGCCTATACCCCTTTGAAAGGACATTAGCCTAGCCTAACCTAACAACCTTACCTAACCTATCATACCTATCATTAGGCGGGTGCCCAACCCCGAAAGGGGTTGAAATAGGGGAGCTATCCCCCCGCCAAAGGTGGCTTTCCTGATGCTGAGAGGATTGGGTTCTAGTCATATGGTGATGGGCTGGTCTATCAGAGTGAGAACTGAGCGATCTCTGCCATACCCATA
The DNA here is from genome assembly GCA_032716605.1 of Paralithodes platypus. Lineage (NCBI taxonomy): Eukaryota > Metazoa > Arthropoda > Malacostraca > Decapoda > Lithodidae > Paralithodes > Paralithodes platypus. The sequence continues at coordinate 23,269,031 of CM064504.1, read as the reverse complement.
GCTTACTCCGACTGTTCCTTTTACTTATGTCTTTCTTAGATCTCAAGTGACGGCGTCTTTTCCGTGGATTGACCTCCCAATCTACCAAGATTGGAAGCCAAAGCGTCACATTTTTCCTTTGCCCCTCAACTTTCTCTTCATAATTGCTGAGGGGCACAGGGCCCTGGGTGGGGCTTTGGTTTCCCGGGCGTTTCCGCACCCTCCTCCGCTCCCCGCCATGGAGTGGCTTCGGTCACCCAGGTTTTATTGTGGTAGGCAGGGAGGGTTCTGTGGGGGCGCTCGGTTATGGCCTTGGCCTTGCTCGGGGCCTTGGGGCTGTTCGGCCAGGCAGCTTGGGGAACAACAACAACAACCTATCATAGTAGGCTATTATGGGTGGGGGCTGCCGCCCCCACACCCAATTTTTGGTGTATTTGTCTATTTTGCCCCCTGCTGGCACCCTCAACATATTATTGTATCCATTGGCATTCAAAATAGACGGGAACATGATTGCAGACGTCCGCCGCCTCCGTCATGTTTACATTTGTCGATCGGCGTTGTTAAGTTCGTGTCTATTTTGACGGAGATTTATTTTGGTTATTTGCCCCCTGCTGGAAATATATATTATGATGACAATATGTCATGGGTGGGTGAAGTGGGGCAAAGCCCAACCTCAACATATTATTGTATCCAAAGGCAGTCTAAATAGACAGGAAAGGGATGGCAAGCGTCCGACGCCACTACGCGTACGCGTAGTGTAAACAAGGCTGGGGATACACCCGGTAACTACATCCTACCCGGCTAATGTCCTTTCAAAGGGGTAGCCTATAAATTAGTAAACACTAGGGTAGCCTATACAACGCAACTCTTGCCGATAGGCCTAGCCTAAAGGCTAACCTATTCATAAAGGTGTCTATTTTGACGGCAATTTTTTCGGTTATTTGCCCCCTGCTGGCAATATATATGATGGTGAAAATATGTCATGGGGGGGGGGGGGGGGCAAAGCCCCCCTCAACATATTATTGTATCCAATGGCATTCAAAATAGACAGGAACTTTATTACAAACGTCCGACACCTCCCCCGCCACCGCTATGTTTACATGTGCCGATCGCCGTGGTTAAGTTCGCGTCTACTGTATTTTGACGGCGATTTTTTTCGGTTATTTGCCCCCTGCTGGCAATATATAAGATGATAACAATATGTCATGAGGGGGGGGGGCCTCAACAATGACCTCTAACCTCTGTATCTCAAATAGGGCTAGAGCAAATTGGCTGCAAATTTCCACATCTAGGCTATTCCTTGACTGACTCTTCCCAAATGGTAGACATATTAGCTTGATCACTCTAGGCCTAGTTGTTTTTTAGTTACAGAGGTTATAGCCTAGGTCATGATTTCTTGCCTACTTACAGCGAATAGACTAGGCCTATTGTAGATTGGTAAAATATTTGCTTAATAGGCCTAGGCTATGTTGGCTGCATTTGTCTCGATTTGACTATTTATACCTAATTAGGCCTAAAGCAGCCTCAGTCTATTCCCAAACCCAAACAGTATCCCATTTTAAGCCCTAGGCTAGGCCTAGGCCTAATCCCACTCTCAACCAAAATTCGAACTGATAAATTCGTACCTACCGGTAGCGCTGCCTAGGCTAGGCCTATATGTTTTGTGAATTGATATAGAAAATGGTTTAAAGGAAAAGGAAAGAGCATCCTATATTATGTTCAAATAATATATAATAGCACTGTGTATGGTTGTATTAAACTAAGGCAGGACTTACCTTTGACCGGGTATAGGCTATCCTAGTGTTTACTAGGCCTATACCCCTTTGAAAGGACCCTTTTGAAAGGCCTAGCCTAACCTAACAACCTTACCTAACCTATCATAGTAGGCTATTATGGGTGGGGGCTGCTGCCCCCACACCCAATTTTTTGTGTATTTGTCTATTTTGCCCCCTGCTGGCACCCTCAACATATTATTGTATCCATTGGCATTCAAAATAGACGGGAACATGATTGCAGACGTCCGCCGCCACCGTCATGTTTACATTTGTCGATCGGCGTTGTTAAGTTCGTGTCTATTTTGACGGAGATTTATTTTGGTTATTTGCCCCCTGCTGGAAATATATATTATGATGACAATATGTCATGGGTGGGTGATCAACATATTATTGTATCCAAAGGCAGTCTAAATAGACAGGAAAAGGATGGCAAGCGTCCGACGCCACTACGCGTACAACAAGGCTGGCGATACACCCGGTAACTACATCCTACCCGGCTAATGTCCTTTCAAAGGGGTAGCCTATAAATTAGTAAACACTAGGATAGCCTATACAACGCAACTCTTGCCGATAGGCCTAGCCTAAAGGCTAACCTATTCATAAAGGTGTCTATTTTGACGGCAATTTTTTCGGTTATTTGCCCCCTGCTGGCAATATATATGATGGTGAAAATATGTCATGGGGGGGGGTGAAGGGGGGGCAAAGCCCCCCTCAACATATTATTGTATCCAATGGCATTCAAAATAGACAGGAACTTCATTGCAAACGTCCGACACCTCCCCCGCCACCACCATGTTTACATGTGTCGATCGCCGTGGTTAAGTTCGCGTCTATTTTGACGGCGATTTTTTTCGGTTATTTGCCCCCTGCTGGCAATATATAAGATGATGACAATATGTCATCAGGGGGGGGGCCTCAACAATGACCTCTAACCGTTGTATATCAAATAGGGCTAGAGCAAATTGGCTTCAAATTTCCACATCTAGGCTATTCCTTGACTAACTCTTCCCAAATGGTAGACATATTAGCTTGATCACTCTATGCCTAGTTGTTTTTTAGTTACAGAAGTTATAGCCTAGGTCATGATTTCTTGCCTAGCCTACTTACAGCGAATAGACTAGGCCTATTGTAGATTGGTAAAATATTTGCTTAATAGGCCTAGGCTGTGCAATTGTCTCGATTTGACTAATTTTACCTAATTAGGCCTAAAGCAGCCTCAGTCTATTCCCAAACCCCAAACAGTATCCCATGTTAAGCCCTAGGCCTAATCCCACTCTCAATCAAAATTTGAACTGATAAATTCGTACCTACCGGTAGCGCTGCCTAGGCTAGGCCTATATTTTTCGTGAATAGATATAGAAAATGGTTTAAAGGAAAGCGCATCCTATATTATGTTCAAATAATATGTAATAGCACTGTGTATGGTTGTATTAAATTTAAATAGTGATAGATGTGTATATTAATGGGATAAATACTCTGAAGTTCGCATACGTTCAGAAAATTATATTGCAACACTGTTGCCAGATACTAATCAATCCTATTATCATTATATCATAATGGGTTTTATTTATTTGCATAATTTCAAATACCTAGGACATTAATATAATATTTTCCTATCTTTTTTGTGGTGATAGTTGTATGATTTAGTGGTATATTGGTGTCTGTCTAGGGTTATAATGCATTGTGAAAGTTACCTCTGCATCTCTGACTTGGTATAACAGTTCGGTATGGGCCGGCTTAAGTACCCCTGCTTTCTTTGAGTACTACACGGCAAGAGAAGCTTTCGGTTCTGTCACAGACTGTCATTACTGTTCAAGGTAAACAGCAACTGCTAAATTCGACATCATGTTCAAATAATATGTAATAGCATTATCTATGGTTGTATTAGACAACAATCGTGATAGGTTTCTATTTTATGTGGATAAATAGTATTAAGCTGAATAAACTAAATACCGAAAGTTCACTAGAGTGGTTGTTGATACATAAATGAGGGAGGAGGGAAGGAGGAAGGAAGGGCTAGGCAGTGTTGCCAGTTGTATCGCTACATATTACCGCTAGATGTAGAGCTATTTACTTCAATTTAGCAGCCATTTTTTCATATCTAGAGAGATTTACTAGGGATAATTTAAAAATTTCAGACATTCTAGTCATATTATATTGTAAAATTTGCAAAACAAACAAACCAAAACTCTTTAGAAATTGCAGCATTATTCTAACATTGTTTGACTATATAGCAACATCATAGCGACTTTTGAGAAAGGATCTAGCGGTATTTTGTAGAGACATACTGGGAGGGTGGGAGGGAGGTGGTGGTTGCAGAGTTGCCAGTTGTAAAGCTACATATTACCGCTAAATGTAGAGCTATTTACTTCAATCTAGCAGCCATTTCTTTTATATCTAGAGACATTTACTAGGGATAATTTGAAAATTTCAGACATTCTAGTCATACTACATTGTAAAATTTGCAAAACAAACAAACCAAAACTCTTTAGAAATTGCAGCATTATCCTAACATTGTTTGGCTATGTAGCAACATGCTAGCGACTTTTGAGAAAGGATCTAGCGGTATTTCGTGGTAACACTTTAGGAGGGTTAAAATACGAGTCACACGGGCAATTGCCAAAACTTTAAAGGTCCATATCATTGTTATTAAACTAAGCATTTGGCAAAGGGAGGAATTGTTAAAAACCTTAGCCAATAATCTGTCATTCACCAAAAATAAATTTGAATTTATCATTATTATTTGGTAGGGTAGGTATGTATAGGTAGGTTGGCTAAATAATTGCTGGAATTCGTAGGGACTCGAACTGTTTTGAGAGAGTTAAATAAAAAAAAAATTATAGATCTGAATAATAAAGAGATTATGTTATTAAGCAAAACTGGGGGATGCGTGGAAGCCTATAGACTGTAGACGGTAAACTTTGTGTGGGTAGCGAATTCGGTTTTAAAGTAATTTAAGAATAGACAGTTTTCAATGCTGCGGCCAAACTATTCCACCCATTTATATTTTTTTGGTATCACGAGCCTCGGAATCGCGAGCCTCACCCAACTACGCAAGCATGGCTTTGATCATCGGCGTAGTTTTCAAGATGTGGAATTTTAAGTGGAATTCAAGGTTTTTTCAAGATTGCCGGAAAAAAAACCACGTGCAAAAGCAAAACCTTATCTATAAAATTTGCGGAGCATTAGTAGGGGAGTCCGTATGCCAAAGCCCAGTCGTTTCCTGTGAGTGGGAGAGACGGTATTTAGGCGTCAAGTTTTTCGGGAAATCGGCTGCCACGGACCTGTTTGGCCGCCATGCCAGATGTTTAGCATATCAAAAGTTGCCCAATACAAAAACGCACCTCTTGTGAAAGTTTGATCCCGATCCAAAAAGCGGTTCTGGAGTTATTGCGTCGAAACCGGCGTGTAAGAAGAATTTGGATGAAATCCCAGGTTTAATGATTACAATAGGGGTTCCACGTAGGGGACGAACCCCTAATAATGTAATAATAATAACAATAATGATGATAATAAGAATAACAATAATAATAATGACGACAGCAAGATAAGTTATATTCCACTAGTTTATCTCGACAATGTAGGCTACTTATATTTTTACATTCTAGCTAACACTTTAACTTCATTGTTGATCATCCGTATAACTTGTTTTGTGACATCATTTAAAAGAGGATTTCTACAAGTCATTAATTTGGTAACAGCGTTGTGGATATGTGGAATAGGCTACCGAGTGCCATTGTGGGATTACGAACGATATAAAGCTTTAAGTTAAAATTATATAGGCATAATGGACGAAATGGGTTAGGTGTGAAAGGGATCTGCCGTGTGTGGGCCAATCGGCTTTCTGCACTCATGTTTTCTTATGTTCTCTCCATTTCTGATATCTAATAGTCCATAGAGAATTGCACAATCTCTGCTAGAGTTGAAGAAACTTTATCAGATATTCTATATCAATACTCGCTCTCTATTACTTCATTATTAACCTTGTCTATTACCAAGACACCAACCTTATTCTTCCATTTCTGCAATTGAGCCATCATAATACATGTGACGTGGGCTGCATCATCCTCATACAATGACTAATGATTTTAAGTCCTAATTTCGTACATACCTCCAGGGTGGAGGTTGAGATACATTTTGAGGGAATACACAAGAATATGATAAATAATGCACACTTACATTCTCAATCAGTCCTTATAAGTAGCTTATCTTCTTGCCTTGTTTCCGGATGGTTCGGAACTTCTTTCTGTATTTATCTGGTTGGGTGTGAATGGGATCTGCCTCGTGTGGGATGGTCGGTTCTATGCAGATTTCCTAGTTCTTATTTTGTTATGTTTATCCGTATTTTTCTATATCTAGCTTCATCTATCTGTCTATCTATAAGTTTATCTCTTTAACTATCTAAACTGTAAACATATTATCTATATATACCTTTACAAATGTGAAATGACACATTGACATACTGCGATATAATGGAGCCGATAAAGCTTCCACACTAATGAATGAATTATTCAGTGCTGCAGTGTCTTCATATGCTTCCTTTCATTTAATTTACACTATCTTTGGCTCAGTGAATTCATCTTATTAGGAATATCCCTCACAGTCAAGATATTAAAAACAATTATCTCTCATATTTATGATATCCTTTAAGACCCAACTCAACCTCACCAAAACGGTCAGAGATCAATACAAGATTACGGGGGTCTGCAGAGCGCCGATTGGCCCATACCCGGCAGATCCCCTTCGTAGCCAACCCTTCTCGTCTATATGCCTATATATATTTGCCTATATAATTTTGTCTTGAAGCTCCCTACCAATATTTGCCTTGCCTATATTTTGTTCTAAAACTAAATATATATAATGTGAAACAATTGTTTCGAGTTCTTTCGCTATCACTGAGCTTCAGTACATCTTCCATGCCTCCTTAATGTATCCCACTAACCCACTTGAGCACCTCTATCATATACATACCCCATAAATCTGCGTCTCTCTAACGAATGTAAGCCTAATTTGTTCAACCTTTCATATGTAAGAATTAATATATAATGGATCATTTTTGTCATTCTTCGTTTACATTCTCCAGGGATTCTATGTCAATTGTGTACTAAGGATACCAAAAATTGAACAGAATTAGCCATATGTGGCCTCACTAATGCTCGATAAAGTTTCAAGATTACGTCTGCTGTTCTATTACTCACATTTCGAGATATATATCCAAGAACACGTTTTGCCTTATTTCGAACACTAGCTTATGTACTGACTTAGTTTCAGATCACAGTTTACGATGTCTTCCAAATCGTTTCATTTGTCTGAGTTACATATATCAAAGTTATCCTATATATATTATGTAATTTTTATTAATTTCCTAAATTTTACTACACTGCACTTATCTTCATTGAAATCAACGCTAACAATAGAAAAAGTTGGGTCTATAATTAGGCCTTGTAATTAGGGTTGGGTGTGACAGGGATCTGCCTTGTATGGGCCGATCGGCTTTCTGCAGATTCCCATTTTCTTATAAGAACATAAGAAAAGGGGAGTCTGCAAAAAGCCGATCGGCCCACACAAGGCAGATCCCTGTCACACCCAACCCCAATTACATAACAACATAAGGTCATAAGATCGCGGGAAACTGCATATGGCCATGCAGCCCACATGAAGCAGCTCCCATTCACACCCAGCCCATATCACCCATATGGGAATCCAACTTATGCTTAAAGCTTTCAACTGTTTCTGAGCTAATTACTGTTCTGGGCAGTGTTACCACATGTTAACCACATGTTAACAACTCTATTTCCAAACCAGTGCTTTCCTATATCTTTCCTAAATCTAAACTTATCTAACTTGAAACCATTTGAGCGGGTTATGTCGCCGTTCTTTAGCTTTAATACCTCATCTATATCGCCCTTATTTAAACCTTTTATCCATTTAAATACCTCTATCATGTCTCCCCTACATCTTCGTCTCTCTAGTGAGTGCAGGGCTAAGACTTTCAACCTCTCCTCATACGATAAATTTAATAATATTATGTATCTTTTTGGTCATTCTTCTTTGGACTGCCTCTAAAGGGTCGATATCCATTCTATAATAAGGGCACCAAAATTGAACAGCATAGTCTAAATGGGGTCTTACTAGAGCTAAGTATAGTTTTAAGAAAACTTCAGCAGTCCTGTTGCTAACACTCCTAGATATGAATCCTAGAATTCTATTTGCCCTATTCCTAACACTTATACACTGTTGTTCTTATGAGAAGCCCGGCAAATGTAATAGGAGTTCCATCATATCTTTATGTGCCTATATGGCCTCCTCTGGGTACTGCCCTGCTCAATGCGTGCATACAATCTCCCCATATATAGCCTACGATTGAATAGGGCATGTGCAACAGACATCATTTCGTGCGTCTGGAAGAGTTTGCGTAAACTGACCCTCGTAAACATACCATTTATTATTATTATTATTATTATAAAGAAAGAGAGAGAGAGAGAGAGACGAAGATATAGGGGATACATGATAGAAGTATTTAAATGGATAATAGGTATAAATAAGGGCGATAGAGATGAGGTATTAAAGCTAAAGAACGGCGACATAACCTGCTCAAATGGTTTCAAGGGTTTACAGTCATTTCGCTCACGAGTCTTTTCGCCCAAAGTTCATCCTCCCACACTTTGCAGTCCGTTCGCCCAAACGAGAAGGTCCATTCGCCCAATCAATGAAGTTCGTTCGCCCAAACGAGGAAGTTCCTTCGCCCAAATATTGGTATTTTCGCCCATGTGAGTGGGGGAGACAAAAGGCAGAACTGCCTGTGGCGAGTGCCTCCCCCAGAGTTGAAAGAGAGACATGGCCAAAATCAAGGAACGTTCGAGCCAAAATGCCTGGACACAGAGTTTGAAGCAATTGAAGTCATATGAAGAGGGAAAGACTGATTCTGTGAGAGAGTTTCAGAGCTCAGCTGTTGAATAGAAGAAAGATTGAGTTAAGTTAGGTTAAATGTAAATATAGTGTAATTATGGTACTAGATCTTGGTCCTAATATTCATACTTTCTTTCTGCATATCTATAGCTATACATATCTTTGATTTACAACAAATAGGCCTACAATAAATAATAAATTCATATAGATATATTTCGGAGCAATTTACTCTCTCTCTCTCTCTCTCTCTCTCTCTCTCTCTCTCTCTCTCTCTCTCTCTCTCTCTCTCTCTCTCTCTCTCTCTCTCTCTCTCTCTCAAGAGACAGACTCTAGTTTTAAGATATACAAAATTAATATCTACGAGCAGATTAGGTCTACTATAATAAGTCGTAGGCGTGTGCATAAACCTTTAACCGTCCTGGTGGTGTAATGGTTAAGGTGGCAAAAATATGTGTGTGATAACCCGGGTTCGAATCCCGGTGGATCATATATACTTTAATTAATTTCATTGGGGGTGTGGTGGTGAGATTAATAAAAATAATATTATGAGTAAGTATGTACTGGGGGTGTTGATTGTAAATCAATAATTGCAAAAGTTTCGTGTAAGATATATTATAAATAATATTATTTGAAAACATATAATGATAACAGGTTCATTTAAGTTCAAAATAAACAGTAGCCTATTTTAAATTCAACAATTAGATAGTGTAAATGAAAATTCAAATTAATTGATTTACTTAACCGATTACCTTTAAGAAATAGCTATATTTTTTGCTTATGAAATTCGGGCTAACTTAACTTGGTTGATAAATTATGTAAATTTCTATATTACTGTAGGCCTATGTCGTAAGTGAGGGTATATTTCTCCTTGACTCAGCTTGAGAAAAAGAGATAGATAATGTTATAGTCTAGGTTTGTTTATATAAAATGCAAATAAAGTTTATTAAATATTCAAAAGGATAGAATTAGATAGCCAGAACAGATAACTTAAAGCCCAATCACAATCAAATTCTTTAAGTGTAAATTATGTATGAGTATGTTCTATTGTAAAATAGTAAGCAGTTATTGACAATACTAATATATATATACTGTATATATATATATATATATATATATATATATATATATATATATATATATATATATATATATATATATATATATATATGTGTGTGTATTAGGCCTATATATGTGTGTGTGTGTGTGTGTGTGTGTGTGTGTGTGTGTGTGTGTGTGTGTGTGTGTGTGTGTGTGTGTGTGTGTGTGTGTGTGTGTGTGTGTGTGTGTGTGTGTGTGTGTGTGTGTGTGTGTGTGTGTGTGTGTGTGTGTGTGTGTGTGTGTGTGTGTGTGTGTGTGTGTGTGTAATGCACCAACATCTGTAGTGTATTAGTATAAGATGGGGTGGGATGGGACTAACATTTGGGCTGCCCTCCCTTGGAATCCTAATGAACTCTCACCCCGCCCACTACCTTAATCTTTAAGTAGTCTAAATCACATGTCTGTGAGCCACGGTCACCACGTGGCCACAACCACTATAATTCATGGGTTATATATGTATTGTTTTCTATTTTACTATTATTACAATAATAATTCTGGGAAAAGTGGTGGTGGTGGTATTGTTGATGATGACGGCAATATGTAACTACTGCTATTATTGGAGTAGAGGGTGTTCTTATGTCGTTATTGCCGTCCACATTATTATAGTTTTGTATTTTTACATTTATTATTATTATTATTATTATTATTATTATTATTATTATTATTATTATTATTATTATTCATATATATAGATATGAATTTTCTGATAAGCACATAACCAAATCAGAGAAGCATTTTGACTCGAACGTCCCTTGGTTTTGGCCCAGTTACTCTTTCAACTATGGGGGAGGCACTCGCTACAGGCAATTCTGCCTTTTGTCTCCCTCACTCACATAGAACAAAAAATAGTAATATTGGAAATTACCCCACTCGACCGCTGGGGATCTATATTATTGAGTGATTTAATATGTAGTATCACTACGGATATATTATGTACATATTAAACAAAAGTACATAGGCTACGGTACACAATTATAACAAACAACTTCTTTTGGATCCCATTGTTCAGTCAGTTTAGTTAACATTAACTGATGGTAGTCTTGGCCAAATATCGACTAGACTAACTTACTAAATAAGAAAATAAAATTGGATGCACATCTTAATTAGAATCATTTTCAACTTACATAAATAAAACAATTTTAGAATTTAGCATATTAAGTTATAAACTGGTAATTAGGGCGAGAGAACGGATATATCTATAGTGTTGTAATTTGTTAGCTGTGGTTTTATAAATGGCATATTGTTATTGGGAAGGATCTCTCTACCCCTTTCCCCATATAAACTATAAAAGGTAATTATGAACCCATTGCACAATTTTAAGAACACGATCACAAGTCCTACAACTGATCATTCAAATCCAGAAAGTACCGGTCTAGAAATGGCTAACAACAAATGATTCGGTAGGTCAATAATATTAATGAGAATACTAATGGATGACTTAGAGGATAAATGTTTCCTAGAACGAATAAATAAAAAAGGGACATATACTGTAGGTAGGATCAGGAATGAAAATATATGATTGTCTTCTATCATCATCATGTTAACCCCTTGAGGATCATGACGCACTTTACAGTGTATATATTTTGTCTATTATGAGGTAATTTTATTTAGATTAGTAAGGTTATATGGAAGACAGACGGTTATTCTAGACAGTCTTCAGCATTTCAACACTTACAGATCCTTCCTAAGCTGTAGGAGATCGTCTAATGACAGCCGGAATTAATGCAAAAAGCGACATAAACCTCAAGGGGTACCGTAATGTCACGTTTTCATGATCACTCCATATTTCGCTACTCTATTTGCAAAGTAACTGATTTCTATAAAAATGGGAAATATGCTAATCACCATCGACTGAAAATTAAAATGGTTGTGATTTTTCCTATTAATGGGCGTGTTTTAGTCTGATCGTCATTATATATAATATATATATATATATAATATATATATATATATATATATATATATATATATATATATATATATATATATATATATATACACAAGATTAGATACAATCACGAATTTCAAGGCTACAGGATTTTTTCACGGCTATATCACAAGGTTAGATACAATCACGAATTTCAAGGCTACAGGATTTTTCACGGCTATATTAAAAAAATTGCCCCATAGCATAACATGGGGCCGAGCTGTCTCAAATAATAGGCCGAGCTGTCTCGCCGTCATGGCCGAGCTGTCTCAAATAATAGGCCGAGCTGTCTCGCCGTCATGGCCGAGCTGTCTCGCCGTCGTGGCCGAGTTGTCCAAAAGTGGGCCGAGCTGTCCGAGCCGAGTTGTCCCATGGGCCGAGTCGTCCAGTCCCCCTGAAATGCTGGGTGTGAAGGGAATTCATGGTCTCCTGAAATATCCCCAGGCTACCTTTAGGATCAACTTTTTCCTGGTACCTGGCACGGGGTACGAACCTCTGAAGGGAATTTAACCCTCCTAAAAACCCACAGGTTTTGAGATGCCTTGGGTGGGGTTCGAACCCTGGTTAGTGACCCAACCATCACCACCAGGCCCGCGCGCTAACCCACTGTACTACCACGGACGTACTAAAAGTATAGCAACCTTAGTCCGATTTTTAAGAACCAGGTGATAGTCTCGTGGTGTTATCACGTGATGAGTTTATTGGACTTACCATCTACGACTATTTTACGCTATACCTGACGTCAACTCGGGTTAGTATTATTGTGGGTGCGGGACATTTTCGAGGGCATTACATTACATCCTTCTTTAACTAGGCTAGTCCCTAGCCTATTTTAAGGTCGTAAGGTATCGTAGCTGTATTACCTCAGCAATCTCAATATTGTTGGTATAGGGTTCGTGCCATATGTGTGAAGTTCTTCAATACGTGGGCAGGTCCTTCTATCCAAATCTGCCACGGAGTCTGCCGGCTCTGGGATCTCACTCCGGAACAACACAAGGGCAGAGCTAGAAGTTAACGGCAGGGTAGTGACCCCTGGTTGGTGTCTAGCTTTCAACTGATTTGACTGGGGGCGGGAGTTAGATTTATAGGCTCGGTTCTGGACCCTGTAGACAGTAGGGATCTCGAGTCTTATGGACTTAATTGAGCTCTCAATAGATATGGGGACTAGGTAAGATGGTATTTACTGTTGTGGCACAGGGCGATAGGAAGCCTTTATATTTTCATATAACTGAGCCTTAGTAAGAGGTACTATTTTGGCTATACTGGACGTATTTAGGGGAGAGAGACTGGATCTACTTTGCGAGGAGGATGGGGACAGCTGTGATAGGAGCGTCTCTCTAGATTGTTCAATCTTCATTCTATGGTATAGCTGAGGTGCTAATTTAGTGATCAGAGCATGCAAGAAAGGTAAATGGTTTATTGTGAGTTAATAGAGGTTAGTAAAAGTGTTAGTCATTCATGGTTAGTTCATTGATAGGAAGAATTCCTGTGCTACCTGGCAATGACTCGAAAGTCAAAACAGGGGCCAGGTATACCTCCGCGGGGGTGGGGGTTTCCCTCCTCGGGTGGGCAAAAAGGGGGAGCTGGGCGCCCTCTCTCTGTGATAGTCGTCCGGCGGCTGTGGCTAGGGGCTTGCCATATCACCAGTGTTTGTAATAACCCTCTGTGTATGAGACAGATGTGGGTGTCTTTAATACCAAAACCGAAGGTGCCTTAGCTAGCTGGTTTTACTCGGCTGGTTGTTAATTGTAGGGTTTGCTGGATGTGGTGGAGACTGGCTTGCTAACTCTGCCACATTTATCTGGAAGTATGGCAATAGAAATTAGTTACTGGCGGGGCGGCTAGCCTCGCACCGACGACCATTGGGTGCAGGGTTGTGAATGTGTTGTAAGAGAATAGATGGCATGCAAGGGGCTAGTAAAGTTCTAATGTTGTTCTGGCCTACTAAGTGAAGGTAGGCTGGATAGGAGTATATATATAAAAGGTTGGAGAGCGTTAGCAACGGACAATTCAAGGATCTTCAAGAGGTATGAGAGAGAGGCTAGGTCGGACAAGAGTCGAGAAGCGCGGGTGTCTTAATGAGAGGGGGGGGAGAGTTCAAGGGCTACAGGGAAATTTTGCCCCTAAGGTCCCTGGGCGTGGGGGTGGCATTAGGCTACAATTGATATGGAAGTTTGAAAAGGCAGTAGAATACGTTAGCCAAATGCTACCGGGGAATGCAACTATGGGGTGGTATATGAGTCTGGAAAAGATAGAGTTATGTGATCAGTCCGAGGGTTATGGATACTATTAGTTGGCCCTGGGAACTGCGTTTTCTATTAAATATAAATACCAACAACAGCGGCAGTTCGTAGGGGTACTTAGTTATTGTTTCGGGGTACTTATGACAGATACTGGTAACCAGGTTATCTTATATAATCTCTGGTTGGGGTAAGAGGTGTAAGACACGAAGTAAATTGGCGTAGTGTGGACTGTGGATACGAAGGAGGCAAGGGGAAGACGTATGACAATTGTGGAAAGTAAATGGAAAAAGGTGAACACAATGGCGGATAAAAATACTTAACCTAAGGATTGCATACATCGATGAACGATGACATTATAGTCGTCGTCCTAATAAGGTGATGAAACCTGGTTGATCTGTACTTGGCACAATACGACACAAGGACAGTGCCGCTATGTCGCATCAATGCTGGTGGCAGTTAATATTATAGACTTAGTTACTAGAGGAACAATGCAAGGGGAAGACGTATGACAATTGTGGAAAGTAAATGGAAAAAGGTGAACACAATGGCGGATAAAAATGCTTAACCTAAGGATTGCATACATCGATGAACGATGACATTATAGTCGTCGTCCTAATAAGGTGATGAAACCTGGTTGATCTGTACTTGGCACAATACGACACAAGGACAGTGCCGCTATGTCGCATCAATGCTGGTAGCAGTTAATATTATAGACTTAGTTACTAGAGGAACAATGCAAGGGGCGACTGAGCACGGGTTACATATATCTATACTCGTCATGGAAAATGATATACGAGGTCTAAGGACAAGCGTGGGTGTTTGAACTTCTAAGATATATAACATCTACTTCTCGGATGTAAGAACATACATAGATATAATTATGGCTGTCTGATGTGTTGGTATTGGCTCAACGTCGGGACAGGGCATGGGTGTTTTTAATATGAATGTATATTCCTGTTCATCATCTTTGTAGTTAGGAGTGTAGGACACGAGGGGGTTAGTGTACGTGAGGTGTGGAAAATGGTCAGTTTAGAAAAGGTAAATGGGTGTGTCCTGGAGCTGTTTAGCCCTGCGGGCTTGGGCCTGTATGAAATGGCTGGCTCGGTCAGCTGGTCCTTTCGTTCTGTGGACCTTTCTTCCGGGTGTTTCTGTGTGGTGTTCGCTCGTGGCTTCTGTGGTGGGCTTCTCGTTCTGGGGCATTTTACTTCCCTCTCCTTCATTATAGGCTCGTCCTCGAGCCTCAAGGGTGAAGTAAAAAGAAGCATAGTCAGAAAAGTGTAGGTTAACAAGAAAAGTAGTATGACTAAGGGAAAAAATATATAATATATAGTATATGGAAAACATGTAAATTTAAGAAAGAACAGATAATTAAGAACACAGGAAATTAAGAAGAGGTAAAGTGTTTAACAATGTATAAAGCAAATTTAAAAGATAGTCAGAAAAGTGTAGGTTAACAAGAAAGGTAGTATGACTAAGGGAAAAAATAATATATACAGTATATGGAAAACATGTACATTTATAGAATCATGCCCAATCGCTTAGGAATTGAAAACAATCAAAACAATTTAGTACAATAATATCCTCATCATCATCAGGGGGGGGGGGGGTATTTAGGGTTGCCGTTAGTCTGGGTGACGGTCTGGTAATAGGGGGTGGATATACCGTTAGTTCTTGCCGTTAGGAATGTGGGTCTGGGGGCGAGCTGGCCCGGGGCCAGTTTTGGAGGGGGGGTCTAAGTGGTTTTGGTCGGGGGTAGTGATAGGGGGGTTTTAAAGATGAAATGGGCAGGTCGAGTCGGGGTTGTTGTTGCGGAAGAGGTTGGTGCTGGGGAGGGGTTGAATTGTGTAGAGAGTTGTGGTCGTAAGTGGGGTTTGGGGAAGGGTGAGTAAGGCTGAAGGTTGAGAGTTTACTATGATCGGGTGGTTTGGAGGTTTGGGGTGTGGGGATTTGATAGGGAGATGGTGGTGGGGGGTCTGGGCAGGCAGGGTTGTGGTTTGAGAGGGGTTGAATTTGGACCGATTTTATTTTCGGGAGAGACATGGATGGGATTTCGAGGAGTGGTTGAAGTTGAGAGGTTGATTATGTTGTTTGGGGCGAGAGAGAGAGTATTTTGGGGTTTAGCCAAGGTGGAAAAAGTGTTGTGGTTGGATTGGGATGGGAGTGGTATTTTGTCGAGCGGGATCTTTGGGGGTGGAATTTGGGGCGGGTGGGGTAACGGTGAAGAGGGGGAGGTTGAAAGTTTAGCTGGGCTCATGATGGTGGGGGACCGACTGGTGAGCAGGTGTTCGGTATGCATGAGGGGGGGGAAATCACTTTGGTGGGGGTCACGCGTGAGGGGGGGATTAACGGCGCGTGTGGGAGGATCAGAGTGGTGGGGTGTGTCGGTGGCAGTGACGGTTTGCTTAGAGGTTATCTGGGGTTGGTGGGTTTGTCTGTCATGAGGGGGTGAGTCAAGTGTGGGGTTTTGAAGTTTATTAGGGGTGTGAATTGTGGGGGGGTGGAAGGGAGCTACTGACGGAAAACTGTCACAAGGGAAATTTTGTTGGTGGGGAAATAGCTGAGCATTTCTGGGGGAAGGGGGGGAACATGGTTGGGTCCCTAGGTCGTCACGCGTGAGGGGAGGATTAACGGCGCGTGTGGGAGGGTCAGGGTGGTGAGAGGTGAGCGAGTTAGGAAACGGGATTTGTTGGGGGGACTGCGGCGGGTTGGTGGGGGAAGAGTTAGGTGTAGAACAGGGGTTATTGGTAGAGGACTGATGTATTGATTTGGGGTTGTTAACAGGACGAATTTGGGGAATTTGCTTGGTGTTAGTCTCGGTCTGGTTAAAGGTTATGTGGGGCTGGGGAGGATTAGTGGGGGCAGAGTTAGGCATAGGACATGGGTTATTGAGGGAGGAGTGATGTACTGATTTGGGGTTGTTAACAGGACGAGTTTGGGGAATTTTCTTGGTGGCAGTCTCGGTCTGGTTAGAGGTTATCTGGGACTGGTGAGTTTGTTTGACATGAGAGGGCGAGTCAAGTGTGGGGTTTCGAAGTTTTCTAGGGGTGTGAATTGTGTGGGGGTGGAAGGGAGCTACTGACTGAAAACTGTCACAAGGGAAATTTTGTTGGTGGGGAGATAGCTGAACATTTCTGGGGTCATGGGGAAAATATGTTGTGGTAGGCCTACATAGGTAGGCATAGCTAGAATACGGGGCTTGTTGGGGGGGCTGCGGAGGGTTGGTGGGGGAAGAGTTAGGTGTAGAACAGGGGTTATTGGTAGAGGACTGATTTATTGATTTGGGGTTGTTAACAGGACGAATTTTGGGAATCTTCTTGGTGGCAGTCACGGTCTGGTTAGCGGTTATCTGGGGTTGGTGGGTTTGTTTGACATTAACAGGACGAGTTTGGGGAATTTTCTTGGTGGCAGTCTCGGTCTGGTTAGAGGTTCTCTGGGACTGGTGAGTTTGTTTGACATGCATAGAAAAAGGATGGGGTTTATGGGGTAACACAATTGATGGAAGATGATCATTGGTGGATGGCTGGGCAGGGGAAAATTTAGGGATGGTCAGAGAGGATAGAGGCAAGGAAGAGTGCACTGGGGTTGGACTTTCACCGGAAGTCATTTTGGAAGGGTGCACGGAGTCTTGGATAGGGGCTGAAGGGTTGGATAGGGGATTCATCGAACTGCGTATGCATTCTTCTCTGATGGAGAGCATATGTTCTTCGAATAAGCCATACGGGTCGAGATGGGCGGTGATGTGGGGTGGGAGGATGTTTAGCAATGCGGTGAATAAGAGTTCATTTTGTTGGTCGTAATCTTCATAGCTATACGTGGTCCTCACGTATCTGTAGAGTTGTATGAGGGTCACATTTATATCCCCTTCATACTTGATCTCGTCGACTTTTATTATTTTGGGGGCGACGGGGGAACCCAAAAGTGGATCTAAGGTCCGGATCACGAAGGATCGAAACTGGTTCCAGGTACTCTCTGGCGTATCCTGTGTCACCATTTGGTGAATAAATTCTTTAAAGGTAGGCTTATCAACAAGTTGGGAAACGGCTTCTCCCAACTGTATAATATGCAAAATTGCCCAGGCGATTTTTTTGCGGTCATTATGAAGTATCACATCGTACACTGGCTTTATTATGTCTAAGTAACTGGTGATATCATACGTGTTTACATCATACTTGGGAATGTGTGCGAGTGGCTGAAGATTTCGCGATGTTGCCATGCTTCTACTGTTCCAAACTTGCAGTGTAATGCAACCTTTTATCCGAATTAAGAACCACCGCTGCCGCCAATGTTATGCTGGGTGTGAAGGGAATTCATGGTCTCCTGAAATATCCCGAGGCTACCTTTAGGATCAACTTTTCCTGGTACCTGGCGCGGGGTACGAACCTCTGAAGGGAATTTAACCCCCCTAAAAACCCACAGGTTTTGAGATGCCTTGGGTGGGGTTCGAACCCTGGTTAGTGACCCAACCATCACCACCAGGCCCGCGTGCTAACCCACTGTACTACCACGGACGTACTAAAAGTATAGCAACCTTAGTCCGATTTTTAAGAACCAGGTGATAGTCTCGTGGTGTTATCACGTGATGAGTTTATTGGACTTACCATCTACGACTATTTTACGCTATACCTGACGTCAACTCGGGTTAGTATTATTGTGGGTGCGGGACATTTTCGAGGGCATTACACCCCCAAGTAAACCTACCAAAACAATATTGGAACCTGTGATGTCACGTTGAAACCTCCACGCTTGCTACCTACCTCATTATTTACTAACGGTGGTTCTGGTAAAATCAAAGTATATGGAATACGGTTTTGTAACAATGGTTTTAATGAGTTGATAAAAGACTAAACAACTTAATTCTAGTATATAACTGGTCCTAATGTGTTCATATATATAGATAATGTTGGTGTTAATGAAGCCTTTCTCAGCATCTTCTGGGCTTCTATTACATATATTATCGAAATATAACTTCTGAAGTAGGTTGTACATTATGCTATCATAAGTAGGGATATTACGTAAATAATTGACTTCATATGAGTATGCAGTTTACCCCTATATTACTGCAATTTTTCAATAAATATGGTCAAAATACCGAGAGGGGAAAAATACACTCGGTAATCATATTATTTTCCTTATTTACACTTGAGTAAGAGTCCCAATACTCTGGTAAGCAATCTTGCGCAGGTTTATGTGTGTATGTATGGTTTCAATTATGTACTGGAACCAACTTCACTTGTGTCATTGCTGTTAAACATACATTACTTTACACAGAAAATCCTTTCCTCCATCTTCCTTAGCCGTAGATAATAAAGTTTTCTTTGGATAATTTAGTAAAGAAAACCGAAAATGTATCATTTTAGGACTGACTATAATAGTTCACCATTATTTTTGGTATAAATTAATAATTGTAATGCCCTCGAAAATGTCCCGCACCCACAATAATACTAACCCGAGTTGACGTCAGGTATAGCGTAAAATAGTCGTAGATGGTAAGTCCAATAAACTCATCACGTGATAACACCACGAGACTATCACCTGGTTCTTAAAAATCGGACTAAGGTTGCTATACTTTTAGTACGTCCGTGGTAGTACAGTGGGTTAGCGTGCGGGCCTGGTGGTGATGGTTGGGTCACTAACCAGGGTTCGAACCCCACCCAAGGCATCTCAAAACCTGTGGGTTTTTAGGGGGGTTAAATTCCCTTCAGAGGTTCGTACCCCGCGCCAGGTACCAGGAAAAGTTGATCCTAAAGGTAGCCTGGGGAAATTTCAGGAGACCATGAAATTCCCTTCACACCCAGCATTTCATTGGTGGCTCGTAAGGGGACGTGACCAGAAGCTACGTGGAGCACCCGTCACGCGAACCCTATACCAACAATATTGAGATTGCTGAGGTAATACAGCTACGATACCTTACGACCTTAAAATAGGCTAGGGACTAGCCCAGTTAAAGAAGGATGTAATGTAATGCCCTCGAAAATGTCCCGCACCCACACTAATACTAACCCGAGTTGACGTCAGGTATAGCGTAAAATAGTCGTAGATGGTAAGTCCAATAAATTCATCACGTGATAACACCACGAGACTATCACCTGGTTCTTAAAAATCGGACTAAGGTTGCTATACTTTTAGTACGTCCGTGGTAGTACAGTGGGTTAGCGCGCGGGCCTGGTGGTGATGGTTGGGTCACTAACCAGGGTTCGAACCCCACCCAAGGCATCTCAAAACCTGTGGGTTTTTAGGGGGGTTAAATTCCCTTCAGAGGTTCGTACCCCACGCCAGGTACCAGGAAAAGTTGATCCTAAAGGTAGCCTGGGGAAATTTCAGGAGACCATGAAATTCCCTTCACACCCAGCATTTCATTGGTGGTTCGTAAGGGGACGTGACCAGGTATCTACGTGGAGCACCCGTCACACGAACCCTATACCAACAATATTGAGATTGCTGAGGTAATACAGCTACGATACCTTACGACCTTAAAATAGGCTAGGGACTAGCCCAGTTAACCCGTGGAGCCCCGGCTAGTTTTGTAATGTTTGCGCACCAGAACCCGGCCGGTTTTCAAAAAATGGTTTTATTCCAGAAACAATAGCGAATGGGTTAGGAATGAAGGAAAAACCACGAAAAACCGCTCAAAAAGCTTAAAAAATGGTCCTACAGAGCCCCCGAAAACGGATTTTATAAGAGTAAAAAATTGAAGGCAATTATCCCAAAAAACCAGGTTATTGCGCGCTCGCGCGCACGCACGTGGACTTTGAGAGTTTTCAACCATCGGCACGGGTGCGTGGGATACGTACATAGTTCCCATACAAATCTGAGCCCTCTTGAGTGGCTACACCTGAGGTCACGGTCGGCGCAATTGGGGCGACGCGCCAGGCGCGTCTCTGGGGCTGTGCGTTACATACATCGCCGACGCGTCAGGCGCGTCGCTGGGGCTGTACGGGTTAAAGAAGGATGTAATGTAATGCACTCGAAAATGTCCCGCACCCACAATAATACTAACCCGAGTTGACGTCAGGTATAGCGTAAAATAGTCGGAGATGGTAAGTCCAATAAACTCATCACGTGATAACACCACGAGACTATCACCTGGTTCTTAAAAATCGGACTAAGGTTGCTATACTTTTAGTACGTCCGTGGTAGTACAGTGGGTTAGCGCGCGGGCCTGGTGGTGATGGTTGGGTCACTAACCAGGGTTCGAACCCCACCCAAGGCATCTCAAAACCTGTGGGTTTTTAGGGGGGTTAAATTCCCTTCAGAGGTTCGTACCCCGCACCAGGTACCAGGAAAAGTTGATCCTAAAGGTAGCCTGGGGATATTTCAGGAGACCATGAATTCCCTTCACACCCAGCATTTCATTGGTGGCAGCTAGGGAACGTGACCAGGTAGCTACGTGGAGCACCCGTCACGCGAACCCTATACCAACAATATTGAGATTGCTGAGGTAATACAGCTACGATACCGTACGACCTTAAAATAGGCTAGGGACTAGCCTAGTTAAAGAAGGATGTAATGTAATGCCCTCGAAAATGTCCCGCACCCACAATAATACTAACCCGAGTTGACGTCAGGTATAGCGTAAAATAGTCGTAGATGGTAAGTCCAATAAACTCATCACGTGATAACACCACGAGACTATCACCTGGTTCTTAAAAATCGGACTAAGGTTGCTATACTTTTAGTACGTCCGTGGTAGTACAGTGGGTTAGCGCACGGCCTGGGTGGTGATGGTTGGGTCACTAACCAGGGTTCGAACCCCACCCAAGGCATCTCAAAACCTGTGGGTTTTTAGGGGGGTTAAATTCCCTTCAGAGGTTCGTACCCCGCACCAGGTACCAGGAAAAGTTGATCCTAAAAGGTAGCCTGGGGATATTTCAGGAGACCATGAATTCCCTTCACACCCAGCATTTCAATAATGATAGGTCTTAGTTGATGTTGTTTTTACTTTGAAATATTTGTTTTATATTTATATAAGCATACAATTAACAAAATGTCTCCAAAAATAAATTAACAGTGAAAACAGAAAGTACATTTTAGATCGTTTCGCATTGTATTCGTCTGCGCTGGGAAAGAGGCTTTGGCCGCAGCCGCCATGCCCATACATTTGCGCCTGATCACACTTGTATTTTGAAGTGCTTTACTTAATTTGATTGTAATAACTAACCTAACCAGCTGAACCTAACCTAATGCAATACAATTCAGTACAAAATAAGTAAAAATACATCGAAATACAATCATGATTATTAAGTACGAATGTAGAGGCATAGTGGCTACGGCTAAGGTCTCCCGCTCCCACTTCTACAGTAATAATACTCCAGATTTTGGAGCGAAATATGTTGCTGGTTATGAAAACGTGACAATAAGAGGATGCAGAGACATATTATTTTTTTAAGTTTTCATAAAGTATCGAGGAATCAGCTGCTAAATTATTTAATTTGCCATCAGGTAGAAATAACCCCAAACTATAGCCACAGTATACCATGAGCTTGACGTCACCATTTTACAAGACTTACACACTTCGGCGCCCTTCAAGAAATTCGAGTATACAGTAGGTTTACTTGTTAGTGTCTATATACTTTGCATGTACTCACTTCTCTCCCTCTCCCTCTCTCTCTCTCACATTCATATACCGCATTTTCCTTTACCATCACTATCTCCGATAGACTGGAAATGGTGTCGTATTTCACACCCAAATGCCATAAAAGGGTGTCTTATGGCGCATTTTCTTTTACCATCACTATCTCCGATAGACTGGAAATGGTGTCGTATTTCACACCCAAATGCCATAAAAGGGTGTCCAATATCAAGCCAACTCAACCCTGCTCTTCCACAGGGTCTAAACTCAACCCGATTCAGACTTTCGGAACTTGATAACAGTTTTAAGACTTTGTGTATATATCCATATACAAATAATTGATTTGGATGTGATAATTATAAATGTACCTAGCTATATCCGAAAGAAGCGTCATAATCCTATAGAAGGCCGATAACCTACCGGAGTTATTATATATAATACCTCAAAGTAAGCGATTATATTATAGGAATAGTCATCACAATTTTTTACAAATTCAACTAGATCAAAATAATATCGAAATGATGGATCATTAATTATTGATCTTGATATGTAGGCCTAAAGCATGTTGTTTATAAACATTGGCCGCAGCCGCGGTACCACTCCATTCGAGCCTAATCACGATTATATTTCGGTGTATTCTTACTTAAATGTATATCATTCGGGTTGATTAGGTTACACAATACAATATTACTAAGTAACAGTACACGCATATATATAAATATCATAACATTTGTGAAATATAGGTTCGACCGCGCTAAGCACCACGGCTGCGTGAGGGCCAGTAGGAACGTAGATATATCGAGGGGTGGGTGGGGTATCTAGCCTCGTGACCTTGACCAAGAGTCAAGTTCAGAAAATCAGTTTTCGTCACGGTAATTAATCCGTCACTCCTCCTCAGAATTATTGAAATGTCTATGTATGCGAATATTTCTTGTTCTACTATTAAACAAATAAATATGTTTTATAATTTCACCTAATATGTAATGTCACAACACATCTTAAATTGTATATGAAATAACAGAAAAACATATTCACCACCACAGCCAACATACCAAGACCTATAGCTGCTCACCACCACCACCACCACCACCTCTACCAATAACAGAGAAACAGTTAGCCAAGCATTCACCACCACAAGTCGTTTTCTCTCTCTACCACACCTCTCCCGCATCAGAGAAAACGTCGACTCAATGACTCAAGGATAACAATTATATACCTGTGCAGGGCAGAAGATAACATGTGATCAGTTCTCGCCGATATTACACTTCTCCTGCAACACCCCAAACCTACAAACTTGCAACCACTGTCCACTCCATCTACCTCCAGCCTGTAAAACACATAACAGCCCCAGACCAAATCAGAAGACAATATCATATTATATCACCTCACCCCAGAGTTAAAAAGGACACAACCGCCCCCAGACAACACGAGTTACTACCATCGAGATGACACGCCCTCTAACACCAGGGAACAACTTATCCATCAACATAACCAATTCCAAAGTCCAACAGAAGATGAAAAGCGAAGAAGAGAAATTAATCAAGAAATGGCACTATAAGTAAAAAAGTATATCACCCCTCTCCAAGCCACAAGGAACTAACCACCCTACAACATCCTACCCCTAGGTGCCTTTCTGATGCTCAACAATATCACCCCCGAGGCCCTGAGAAACGGTATGACTATTACGGAAGATTTTAGGATCGACATCTCAATCTAGAGCTGTTCTTGACACCCCGGGTAAAAGGACAGATTCGAAAGTTGAGGACACAGTTGAAGAGTTGGTTCAGTTGATCGCAAGGCGTAGACACAATTACGAGACTGTAGTCACCCATTATACTAATTCTTTTTAGTGGGTATCAACAAGCTGGTTTATTAGAGCCTTCTGGGTGAAGTAATCTAATATTCTCGGCCTACCTCAACCCCGGCGCTATTGTGGATATAAGCAGACAGTCAGGTACTAACTAGCTTTATCCAGGATAGACCAAACCACAAGAAATTCATCAAAGTACTTATAAAGACCAGAGTAGACAGGAGTTCACTCCTGCGTTCGCTCGATGCTATTTTGTCACGGCTTGGGCTAGGCAATTTAGTTATTTAAGGTCCCAAACCAAAGTGCTCGAGTTACACTGTGGGAACCCAGTGGCGTCAGGACAACCCCACGGCCAGCGGATCTACCCCAGATTGGATTACTAATTCTACACCCATTGGATTAATTATTCTACACATCGAAAGTGAAGTTATTATACCGTAAAAGTTATAGAAGATCTAACTGTGAAAAGATATTATACTTGGTATGTTGTCAGAGAGAAAGTATATAAAGATCGAAAGTGAAAGTAATTAAAATATATCTACTGCGTATATAATAAAAGGTATTCTGGAAACATCGGATACTACGCACGTATACAAAAGCGAGAGAAAGGAAACTAGTGAAACTCAAAGAAATTAGGGAAGTACTGATAATAATTCTGCTAAAATTAATAACAAATAAATTCAAGTTAACTTATGCGTAAGCACCACAGTGATTTAACCTCAGGAAAATAATTACGTTTAGCTCCCAAATTCCAGAACCACTCTACGCAGGTAAATACCAAAAGTTCACATATATAATTACTATATAACCTTTCTAAGCACAAGTGTAAATCCTCGATTGAAAGGAGTGCTACTCGATCTTAACTCTGAAATAAATACAGGACAAGTGTAATCTTTCAGTTAGAAAGCGGTCCCTAATACTTACTTAGATATAGCATAGAATAATCCAGTCTTGCGAGTCAGACGTAGTGGAGCCTCGTTCGTTCACTTTAATTGTTTTGTTCTTGACCATTATTGTTCTAGCTTTTACGTATGCGATATTCTTGTGCAAATAAACGGAATATGAATACACGTCTTGTGATAATTATCCTCTATTGTCTTTCTGTGTCTGTGGTAAAACAATATAACTTCTCCAGTTAGGAAGAGCCCACTTGATCAAAACCAATTAAACCCCAGTAAAAACCTGGCATAACATTGGCGGCAGCTGGTGGTTCTTGATTCGGGAAGGAAGTTGTTTGACACAGTAATCAGGAAAGAGATAGAGAGCACATGCGTCATCATGGATCCAAAATTCCCCATACCGACGTATGACGCGGAAACTCAGGATATTCGCACGTACCTAGAGATGGTCAGCCCGCTAATTAGCCTGGCATACCCGACCGACGTAAGGAAGGTCTATGGTTTATTAATTCACCTGGGGAAGGCCGTGCCCCTGGTAGCCGAACATGTACGCCCAGATTTGACATGGGACAACTTTCGGAATATTGTGATCAACGCTGTTCAGCCATCACTAGGCCCCGTTGCAGCCAAAATCAACGAAATCAAGTACGGAGGGAACCTAAACAGTACCTTGAGAATAGTGAGCCGACAGGTAAAACGTGCTTACCCTCTGTACACTTATGAGCAACAACAGCAACAGGTGTTCTGTGTGCTCTTAAGGATCCTTCCCTCAAATATTAGGGAATACTTTGATATCCACGATCCCGTGGGATTTACAAAGGATATCATCACTATTCGCAAGCTGTTGGCCAACCGGCCTAAAACTTCCACAAAAGAAGCCATCAGAAACCCCCCACACACCCTCAAGTGTACCGAAGACCCGGACAAACCAAAAACGAAGGAAAAGATCGCAGTACTCATCCCAAGGCCGCCCCCAACCCCTCTTGTCAGGCCACCCACAAGGAAATCTGCGAAGCTTCCCTAACCACCATCATCCTGGTCAATCTTACCAGAACAACCAACAGGAAACCCGAGGCCCCCCAAAAAAAAATTGAAATTCAGGATCTTCGCCCGTACCTAGAGATAGCCTCGGCAAGGAAACCGGTACCCTGGAACACTCACCCTCAAGAGCCCATTAGGTTAAATTACCCATTCAGTTGGGAAGCTTGCGATCCCGGTTACCCGATCCCTGACACCTGGGAGATTGACCCAGCTAAGACAATGGACATTGAGTGCCAGTGTGAGGAGTGCTGTCTCCAGGAAATTTACCAAATTCAAGCCATCGATGAAGACCAAGAGGAAGAAGAAATAGAAGAGATGGAAGACCATGAAGACCAAGAGGAAGAAGAACTAGAAGAGATGGAAGACCCTCCTCAAAAAAAATTTGAGCCTCCCTTCAGTTGGGAAGCTTGCGATCCCACTTACCCGATCCCTGACACCTGGGAGATCGACCCAGCTAAGACAATGGACATTGAGTGCCAGTGTGAGGAGTGCTGTCTCCAGGAAATTTACCAAATTCAAGCCATCGATGAAGACCAAGAGGAAGAAGAACTAGAAGAGATGGAAGACCCTCCTCAAGATTTTGTTGAGCCTCCCCCGCCCATTTATATGGCCTCGGCGAGGGAGCCTGTGCCGTGGACACCTCCACCCATCTACCATCCGGCTAAAGAAAAGGACTGCATCGAGTACCACGATGAAGAATACTGTTCCCCGGAAATGCACCAAATTCAAGCTATCGATGAAGACCAAGAGGAAGAAGAAATAGAAGAGAGGGAAGACCATGAAGACCAAGAGGAAGAAGAACTAGAAGAGATGGAAGACCCTCCTCGAGATTTTTTTGAGCCTCCCCCGCCCATTTATATGGCCTCGGCGAGGGAGCCTGTGCCGTGGACACCTCCACCCATCTACCATCCGGCTAAAGAAAAGGACTGCATCGAGTACCACGATGAAGAATACTGTTCCCCGGAAATGCACCAAATTCAAGCCATCGATGAAGACCAAGAGGAAGAAGAAATAGAAGAGAGGGAAGACCATGAAGACCGAGGGGAAGAAGAACTAGAAGAGATGGAAGACCCTCCTCGAGATTTTTTTGAGCCTCCCCCGCCCATTTATATGGCCTCGGCGAGGGAGCCTGTGCCGTGGACACCTCCACCCATCTACCACCCGGCTAAAGAAAAGGACTGCATCGAGTACCACGATGAAGAAGACTGTCCCCCGCCCAGTTCTATGGCCTCGGCGAGAGAGCCTGTGCCCGGAAAAACTCCACCCATCTACCACCTAGCTAAGATTGAAGACGTTCCAGAAGACTCCCCTAGAAGGATACCAAAAATCCAAATAGCGATCAGGAACAAAAGCCATAACCATCAGGCTAAAGCCACTCCTAAAGCCAAATCACCAAAGAAGAAAAAAGTCAACATCCAACCACAGCCACCTCAGAAGTCTCCATATACTCGACCACCTACCTCCACCGACTTTTATGGTAAAGCCTGTTCTACATCTTCACCAACAGCCTCCATGTCTACTAC
Source organism: Paralithodes platypus (assembly GCA_032716605.1). Lineage (NCBI taxonomy): Eukaryota > Metazoa > Arthropoda > Malacostraca > Decapoda > Lithodidae > Paralithodes > Paralithodes platypus. The sequence goes on along the minus strand of CM064504.1, from coordinate 23,241,258 downwards.
ATCACCTTCAGCACCTCCGAAATCATATGAACCTCCTCCATCCAACCCTTCTTCACTTGCCCCATCCGCCGAAGATAATCTCTCCTCCTATGATACAGTCGGGCTAAAACACCCACCTGCACACCACATTCGTCGATCGGCCCCTGTTCCTTTCGTCTCCGATCAATCATCCGTGTTCGCTCCAACCTTGAAGATAGCAAGCAATACTCAAGTAATTCCAGCACCCTCATCCATCATCACTGTAATCCATCAAAACCCAGTCATTAAAAAGGGTTCCCTGGCTCCCACAAGGATTAAGAAAACCAACACCTCAACCAAAACTAAGTCGGCAACAACCCGCATTCCCAGAAGTGGTCCTTACATCAAGATCATAGGGACCCAAACCAATGACGTAACTAAGAATATTAAGTTCCTACATCAACTAGAAGCAGCCCTCGGGAAATATACAGAGATACCTTGCATAACTCTTTATGCTAACCTGAGCAAACCAGCAGATAGAAGCTCAATGACATGGTGGGAATATCTCGACAAATGGAAATTTGTTTCCACCAAGAAAATGCCTGGTGTGACCAGCTCCAGCCACGAGGTCGTGGCTTTGATGGGGAAGAAGGAAGTGAAATAACAGAAAAACATATTCACCACCACAGCCAACATACCAAGACCTATAGCTGCTCACCACCACCACCACCACCACCTCTACCAATAACAGAGAAACAGTTAGCCAAGCATTCACCACCACAAGTCGTTTTCTCTCTCTACCACACCTCTCCCGCATCAGAGAAAACGTCGACTCAAAGATAACAATTATATACCTGTGCAGGGCAGAAGATAACATGTGATCAGTTCTCGCCGATATTACACTTCTCCTGCAACACCCCAAACCTACAAACTTGCAACCACTGTCCACTCCATCTACCTCCAGCCTGTAAAACACACAACAGCCCCAGACCAAATCAGAAGACAATATCATATTATATCACCTCACCCCAGAGTTAAAAAGGACACAACCGCTCCCAGACAACACGAGTTACTACCATCGAGATGACACGCCCTCTAACACCAGGGAACAACTTATCCATCAACATAACCAATTCCAAAGTCCAACAGAAGAAGAAAAGCGAAGAAGAGAAATTAATCAAGAAATGGCACTATAAGTAAAAAAGTATATCACCCCTCTCCAAGCCACAAGGAACTAACCACCCTACAACATCCTACCCCTAGGTGCCTTTCTGATGCTCAACAATATCACCCCCGAGGCCCTGAGAAACGGTATGACTATTACGGAAGATTTTAGGATCGACATCTCAATCTAGAGCTGTTCTTGACACCCCGGGTAAAAGGACAGATTCGAAAGTTGAGGACACAGTTGAAGAGTTGGTTCAGTTGATCGCAAGGCGTAGACACAATTACGAGACTGTAGTCACCCATTATACTAATTCTTTTTAGTGGGTATCAACAAGCTGGTTTATTAGAGCCTTCTGGGTGAAGTAATCTAATATTCTCGGCCTACCTCAACCCCGGCGCTATTGTGGATATAAGCAGACAGTCAGGTACTAACTAGCTTTATCCAGGATAGACCAAACCACAAGAAATTCATCAAAGTACTTATAAAGACCAGAGTAGACAGGAGTTCACTCCTGCGTTCGCTCGATGCTATTTTGTCACGGCTTGGGCTAGGCAATTTAGTTATTTAAGGTCCCAAACCAAAGTGCTCGAGTTACACTGTGGGAACCCAGTGGCGTCAGGACAACCCCACGGCCAGCGGATCTACCCCAGATTGGATTACTAATTCTACACCCATTGGATTAATTATTCTACACATCGAAAGTGAAGTTATTATACCGTAAAAGTTATAGAAGATCTAACTGTGAAAAGAAATTATACTTGGTATGTTGTCAGAGAGAAAGTATATAAAGATCGAAAGTGAAAGTAATTAAAATATATCTACTGCGTATATAATAAAAGGTATTCTGGAAACATCGGATACTACGCACGTATACAAAAGCGAGAGAAAGGAAACTCTAGTGAAACTCAAAGAAATTAGGGAAGTACTGATAATAATTCTGCTAAAATTAATAACAAATAAATTCAAGTTAACTTATGCGTAAGCACCACAGTGATTTAACCTCAGGAAAATAATTACGTTTAGCTCCCAAATTCCAGAACCACTCTACGCAGGTAAATACCAAAAGTTCACATATATAATTACTATATAACCTTTCTAAGCACAAGTGTAAATCCTCGATTGAAAGGAGTGCTACTCGATCTTAACTCTGAAATAAATACAGGACAAGTGTAATCTTTCAGTTAGAAAGCGGTCCCTAATACTTACTTAGATATAGCATAGAATAATCCAGTCTTGCGAGTCAGACGTAGTGGAGCCTCGTTCGTTCACTTTAATTGTTTTGTTCTTGACCATTATTGTTCTAGCTTTTACGTATGCGATATTCTTGTGCAAATAAACGGAATATGAATACACGTCTTGTGATAATTATCCTCTATTGTCTTTCTGTGTCTGTGGTAAAACAATATAACTTCTCCAGTTAGGAAGAGCCCACTTGATCAAAACCAATTAAACCCCAGTAAAAACCTGGCATAACAGTATATATTCAAATTTATTGCCGATATGTTCTGTTGTCGAATATTCCAGTCCCTGACATACCTAATGATATTTGGTATATTACGCTATTTCGCTTTTATTTTGTCTTTATTTGCATTGTAATAATTATTCTGCAATGCATATTTACTTTCATTCTTAAAAATAGTCCGGAAAGGTTGTCCATATAATGTATATATTTAAAAGTCTGGATCGCCCCTTGTCATTTTGTGCCACCACACTTTAATGAGAGTGGGTTATCAGACTTTGGGGTGACACAAAATGCAGCTATACACACTAATTTCTACATACATTCTCTGCCCCTATACACCCAGACTCACTCTAAAATATAACAGGAGTTTGACAATGTGGATTATAACAAGATACGATCTATCTATCTATCTATTGCCTGACGCCGTGATCCCCGAAGGGGTGGCCACGAACGAACCGCCCCCATGCACCTCTGTCCCCAGTCAGTTGACGCCCCTCCTCCCAACCAGCACCGCCTTCATTCATATACTTCCTCACTCCATCCTTCCACCTCTCCCTCTTTGTCCTTCCACCTCGCTCTCGTACACCCTCTTAGTCATTCTCTTGCTTTCCATACGTTCCATATGGCCGAACCATCTCAAGTTGTTCCTTTTCACACTTTCCAGCACATCTACCTCCACACCACACCTCCTTCTTACTTCCTCATTCGTCTGTCTATCCCTCCATGTAACTCCGCACACACTTCTCAAGTACAGTAACTCATTTCCACCGCTCTCACTCTCTTCCCGAACGTCCATGCTTCGCTTCCGTAAGTTAGTGTTGGGATTACCACACTGTCATGCAAGGACTTCTTCACTTCCATACTGACCACCCTATTTCTTGTTACTGCTTTCAACGTTCCTACAACCCTCTTCCCCTGTTGCACCCTCTCCCGTACTTCTTCATCCATAGTCCCATCTTTACTCAACGCACTGCCCAGATACTTAAAAGAGCTGACGAACTCCATAGCCTGTCCGTTCAACTTCACCTCACACTCTGTGACTTCACCCCTTTTGAAGACCATAACCTTGTTTTTCCCCGCATTTACCTTCAAATTCCGTTTTTCACACACTGTTCCAAACTCATTTACCAGACCCTGCAACTCCCATTCATTATCGCTCATCAGAACTGTGTCATCCGCAAACAGCAGTATAGGCAGCTTCCACTCATTTCCCTCCCTTTTCAGCGATACACCAACATCTACTGCTCTTCCTAGTATTTCTTTCAGGACTCCATCCATATATACAGTAAACAACCACAGGGACATCACACACCCCTGTTTCAACCTAACATTCAGGTCAAAGAACTCGCTCTGCTCATTCTCCACACGTACTGCCGCCTTTGCACCCTCATACATGCTCTTCACTGCTTTCAGCAACTTGCCATCTACTCCATATACCGGTATTCTAAGTACTTTCCACATACCTTCTCTATCCACTCTATCATAGGCCTTCTCCAAGTCCATAAAGGCAACATACACCTTTTGTTGCTTCTCCAAACACAATTCAGGGTAAAAATCTGATCTATACATCCTCTTCCCTTCCTGAAACCTCCCTGCTCGTCGCCTATCCATTTCTCCGTTCTCACTCTCAGCCTCTCAATCACTACCCTACTGTACAGTGTACACCTTCCCTACTACGCTTAGAAGACATATTCCTCAGTGGTTACCACACACTCCTCTTTCTCCTTTGCCCTTACTTAGTCTCAATATTATTACAACCCACATTCAAAGCTGGATGATAGAACTGAAAAACATTAGAATTAGTATATGTGGAAACTTATACATATACAGTATATGATTTGTTTTACCTGGGCCAACCCTCACCCAGCAGTGGAACAGCTTAAGTGGGGATGGGCGTATATATTTGATCAAGTATGTATCTCTTTATGATTGTTTTTAGTTTCCTCCCTAGACCTCCATCAAGCTTAAATAAAACGACGCCCAAGACCCTCCTTCATGATAAATTTGTAAATTTTTCTATTCGGCCGGTTCCTCTTAAATTACAGGCTCGCTTTCGCTCGCCAGGAAAAAATAAGACACCTAAATGATACGAAAAATCCTAATATTAACAACGAAATGTGGCGAAAGGTCTTAAAATCGCCAAACTAATGGGCCGAACGTCATCAAATCTGAGAAGGGGGACCATAAAAACGACCCATCTCCCCTTAAAAGAAGAGTTACTAGTATTGATCAAACTAACAAGACGGACAGCCCCTCACCTGCCACTCTTCTATTTATTTGTTTACTTCCCACAGTTCTTCACTCTATCCTCTGAGAACGCTGTTTCTCATCAGTGTATCCAGCCCACCTATCCCCTCAACACTTTTTAATGGATATATTTCACACTAAAATTTCCCCTTGTCAACCTGAGTATCTCTGCTAAGTCTTTTAACCCGTACAGCCCCAGCGACGCGCCTGGCGCGTCGGCGATCTATGTAACGCACAGCCCCAGAGACGCGCCTGGCCACCCTAATTGCGCCGACCGTAACCTCAGGTGTAGCCACTCAAGAGGGCTCAGATTTGTATGGGAACTTTGTACGTATCCCACGCAACCGTGCCGATGGTTGAAAACTCTCAAAGTCCACGTGCGTGCGCGTGAGCGCGCAATAACCTGGTTTTTGGGGGTAATTGCCTTCAATTTTTTACTCTTGTAAAATACGTTTTCGGGGGCTCTGTAGGACCATTCTTTAAGCTTTTTGAGCGGTTTTTCGTGGTTTTTCCTTCATTCCTAACCCATTCGCTATAGTTTCTGGAATAAAACCATTTTTTGAAAACCGGCCGGGTTCTGGTGAACAAACATTACAAAACAAGCCGGGGCTGGACGGGTTAAGATCCTAACTAATTGCTTCATATGCCTTAATGTAACTCTCTGGGCCAGGTACGACTGATAACAATTGTACAACAATAATGTATCACACACTACAATATTCTCCTGTGTTTATAAATCCTACACTGTTGTAATATATACGACGGGTTTGTATAATATATGTACTGCCTAAGGACGGCTTAATTCACGTTGTATGTTAACCTACCAGGCACGTTACATGAACTCGGCTTCAAGACATTAACAAAACTTGGAAATGTATGTATGTAGATATACCATTCGTTACACACTCCCACACACACTCTTACAGACCTATTATTACACAAGATGGAACACACACATGACCACCGATAAACACATAGCCCCCCCCCCCCCTTCAACGCGCGCACACACACACATATATATATATATATACCTAGGAACTGGCAGACAGACCAATACACGAACAGATAAGAACAAGGCTAGAAAGGCAGGGGGAAGACAAGCGGTTAGAAGTTGATGTCAAAGGTGAACAATTATCATATTCATTCTTTAAAACACTAAGACGCAATAATTTACTTCGTTCAATAGGCAATTTTATTAAGCTTAAAAAGGGTCTCAGTGTAAAAATATTATTGAAATAGATATCACCCTTCTGATTGCTAGAGGTTCCTAAATTCTATAAAATCATCTTGTGTTATCAACAATAAATGAAATAACATTACTGATAAGGTTAGAAATGTTTCGGAATATAGAATACTGGAATAGGACCAAATACAAACGTGATAAGCAACACAAGTAGGATGTGAAAAGTGAGAACACAAATTAGCGAGTGAAAAGGAAAGACTTTGTTAGGCAGGACGTTGATAAAAGAGCTGCAATAACAGAAAGGGTGAAAGGGAGAAGAAGAAAAGACCAACGAAGAGAGCAGAATGAAAGGGATTACTGAAGGAGAGGCCTAACCAAATATGAGAGAGCAATAGCGAGAATGAGAGAGAAGGGGGTGGGGGGTGGGGGGGAGGTAGAGGTCGTAGTTTACAAACTACAGTAGGTACAGTACACTAAATGTAATCATAACTATGACCCAACCTGACAGTCACAAGATATAAACAACTCCAACTTGAGACAAAACACAATTACAACACAAATAGGGCGGGTGCCCGACCCCGAAAGGGGTTGAAATAGGGGAGCTATCCCCCCGCCAAAGGCGGCTTTCTAGGGCCTTTCCTAGCTGATGCTGAGAGGATTGGGTTCTAGTCATGTGGTGATGGGCTGGTCTATCAGAGTGAGAACTGAGCGATCTCTGCCATACCCATAGCTTACTCTGACTGTTCCTTTAACTTATATATTTTCTAGATCTCAAGTGACGGCGTCTTTTCCGTGGATTGACCTCCCAATCTACCAAGATTGGAAGCCAAAGCGTCACATTTTTCCCTTGCCCCTCAACTTTCTCTTCATAATTGCTGAGGGGCACAGGGCCCTGGGTGGGGCTTTGGTTTCCCGGGCGTTTCCGCACCCTCCTCAGCTCCCCGCCATGGAGTGGCTTCGGTCACCCAGGCTTTATTGTGGTCGGCAGGGAGGGATCTGTGGGGGCGCTCGGTTATGGCCTTGGAATTGCTCGGGGCCTTGGGGCTGTTCGGCCAGGCAGCTTGGGGAACAACAACAACAACAACAACAACAACAACAACAACAAAAATATACTGTACTGTTTTTTTTTCCTTTGCTAACCTTATTCTTAAACTTAAATGTATATAAATGTATCCCTATCTGTAAAGGGCAAAAGAGACTGTGGTGTTACTCTGTTCAGTATGACAGGCAATATCTTAGCTCATAACTTACTGTCAAAGTGAATTATGGGCCACCTGCTGAACGTTTTGAGACCTTGTCAATCTGGTTTCACACCCAAGAAATCAATGATTGAACAGATTCTGGTGATCAGGATCATTGTGGAATACCAGCTTGAGTTTCAAGAGAGAATGCTTGCAGTTTATGATGTTCTTAAAAAGGCATTTAACTCGATGCATTGGGAGATGCTGTGGGAGCTTCTCTGATACCATGCGATACCTGCAGGAATGATTGATCTTGTGTCTTGACTCTACATAGGAATAGAAAGTGCTATCAAGTGTGGTGGGCAGCCCTCCCCCTTCTTTCTTGTGATTATTATTATAATGTAAAACTTGCAAAATAAACAAATAAAAACAGGGATGATACAAGATAAATGCAAAAGAACTAATCAAAATCGCTATGTGGAAACAACACTAGGAAGTGAGACATGAAGTGTATTGGCAGTTTGGCACTCTCAGTTTTCAACACATGTTGACTGGTTACTATGCCACGCAGTCAGCGTGGTTTGGAAGTCAAGTTTTTGTTATTTTTTATGTGGATGAAGGAGACAAAATGCAAAACTACCTGTGACGAGTGCCTCCTCCAGAGTTGAAAGAGTAACAGGGCCAAAATCAAGGAATGTTCGAGCCAAAATATCTGGACACACAAGAGTTTGAAGCCATTTAAAGCATAGGATGAGGGGAAATTGATTCAGGGAGAGAGTTCCAGAGCTCAGCTGTTGAATAGAGGAAAGATTGGGAGTATCGTTTCACTCTTGAGTTTGAGAGTTGCACAGAGTAGGGGTGGGATTGTGTTGCAAGACGGGTAGTATGTACCCTATGTTCAGGAAGAGGATGAGCCATCTGATAACATATGAATCAGGTGGCTCCAGTAGTCAGATAGACTACTTCCTGATCAGCAAATCTGACAGGAACTGGGTTAGATATACTAAGATCATATCAGGTGAAGAATGCATCCCCCAACACAAGCTTCTAGTGTGTGACATATGCTTAAGCAGAGTTCCTGTGAGAAAGAAAGTACATTTGCCAAAAAGGAAAGTATGGTTGTTGTAAAAAGAGGAGTAGCCTACAGAGACAGATTCCACAACAAAATGATGGAAATTAAAAGAAGAATGGGTGCTAGGGCAGCTGATGTTGCAGTACAAGGCAGTAAATACTAGTTCAAGGATATTTTTATATTAATCAAGAATGTAGAATACTCGAAAACAGAATGGCCCCACGTGTACCAGCGTCGATCGTAGTTTGTCTGTATAAATGTTATACACAAGTACTTGAGGGGAGACTGACCGTTTGTTTGGTCTATTACCGGTAATTAATTTATTCATATATTTTTTTAGTTTCCTCCCTAGACCTCCATCAAACACCCCCTAGACCCCCCTTCAAGATACATTTGTACATTTTTTGGTAGAAAAATGTATCGGCCGAAGGCCGGTTCTTCTTAAAATTGCAGGCTCGCTATCGCTCGCCAAGAAATAATCGACACTTAAATGGCACGAAAAGTCTTAAAATTGACAACGAAATGGGGCGAAAGGTGTTAAAATTGCCAAACTAATGGGCCGAACGTCTTATAATCTCAAAACTAGTGGGGCTAAACATTAGGGAGAAGGGGGTCCAGAAAAATGGTCTTCCTCCCCTTAAGCTTTATTCTCTGCTAATAGCGAGCGCTAGCACTAATATATCTGGAAGGCCTTACTGCTAGATATTGGCAACACCGCCCATGTGTCAAACAGCCGTCCTCTACCATCACAGTCGGTTACTCCCCATCATTCATGAGTGATGCATCATGTCGCGCCGCAGAAAATCATTTTTGCGAAAAAGGATGGTATTGAGGGGTACATGAATGGCAAAATCCTCTAGTATAGTATGAGTTGCATGAGTACCGGTATAAGTCAAAAGCTGCAAAGATACTGTAGTGTACTTGTAAAACTAAAACACAGCAAAACTATTTATGTTCATAGTATAGAATTGATAAATTTAACCTTAATTCTGATTAATGAAAGTGAATCAAATCAAGAATTTAATTCAAATTTTTTATTCTAGATTGATTTGGTGAATTAAAAGGTTCTAGGATGGTAAGTGCAAGTTAGGCTAAAATATGGAAAATTTAAGACACTTATATTAGCAAAAAATTAGTGAAGCCTTAGATTAGAATAATATTGAATTCAAATAAAGTCATAAATACATCCTAAATAGCTTATGACGTACCTTAGAGCCAAAAAAGAGTTCAAACGGTACAAGCAGTGGGTGTATAGCACGTGGGTGCAACCTTTCTATGAAAAGATGCAAGTGACGAGGCTCGGCATGTAGAAAAAGCGTTGGACTTCCACACTGATTAAAAAAGCGTAAAAATAAATCTAACTAGCTGAAAACATCAACAAATTGGAAATCATGAACATAATCAAGATGGCGTGGTGTAGCTTCACGTCTGGTAGTCTGTTAAGGGACCAAGAAATTCTTAATTTGCGCTGAAAAATTAACCTAATTAATCATTCCTAGACTATCGGTTGCTGTAAATATGTAATATCAACTCACTAGCCTTGTGGAACAGCGATAAAGCAGAAGTGACCAAAATACGGAGAGCAAGGGAAGGACGTCTAACCTCTGCAGGCACCAGACTGAGAGAGGCCATTTGAAGTCCCTCTCATGCGCAGAGGGATGCACAATGGATGGGAAGCAAGAATGAGAAGACAGGCTGCCCTATCTGAATGAAACTTTTCTTATTTATATATCTATCATTTCTCATTTTGGTAATGGCATACATATCTATGACGTGCCTTAAGAAATGGATAAGTTATCACCTAGGATGATATGGTTTCTCAGACTGGTGCGACTAGTTAAAACCCAGGACATGGTACCCGGGAGCCATATAATTTATTATAGGCTATACTTCATTGATGCAGTAGCCATTACTAAATAAGACAGTTTTGATTGTGCATATTAATAGTGTTGTAAGTTACTGTACGTCACACATTTACAATACATATGCTTGTATTTTGGGTGTGTCTCAGGGTACTAATTGAGTTATGATTAGTATTATGGATAATCATCATTAGAATACCATTTGATGGGCTTTGGGGCCCCTGGCCATTGCCTAGCTCGCCTTCACATTGGACTCGCCTGATATCATACTTTACTTATAACACTTTGGTAAAAATAAAATCCTACTAAATTAGTCTGGTATAAAAAATGCTCCCAAAACACCTACTTACATACGTAATGTTTTATGCAAAAAATTAAGGAATTCTTTTACAGTTTCAATAGAAAACAAGCCATAAATCAAAGTTAAACAATCTAGTGAGAAACATATTACGTTAGTAGATGCTCTGCCAGTGTGTTTGTGGCATCTATCAGTGTGATGCTGGTGTGTGTGTGCTGACTGTTGAGGGGGGGGGGGGTTCTTGCAGGTTAATTTTGTATTTTAACTTCTTGTTTATCTATATAAATTTAACTGTCTTCTTTTGTAAAAAAAAATACTAATTAGGAAAAGCAAACAGCACTGTATGAGAATTATAATATTAATATCTTCTAAACCTGTGAATCGTCAACACAATACCAATAACATATAAATAATTCAACCACTATCAACATTAGAGTCTCTCCATCATCTACAAACAGTCACTACAACATTACTATACCCAGCACCAGCAAACTTGACTGCAGTCTTAACCCCTAAATTCTTATTAAAATGTAAAACTTGCAAGACCAAATAACCAAAACAGGAACTAATAATGAATGAGAGCAATCAAGCTGACTTTTCTATCCTTTGAGGAAAAATCAACCAGAAAATAGAAGTGGAAATCTTTAGCCCATTTGCTCTAGCCCCTTTTGAAGCACAAAGAGGCTAGGGATCAAGATTACTGTTTGCCAGCACCAGGTACAAAACATTACTCGGTCAAAGAATAGCACATTTTTCAAGGGTAACATATCACATCCTTTAGCAACATAGCACATCCTACAGCAACATACCATAAGCATCCATATAATCCCAGTTTACGGTTAGATTTGTATTTATTTGTTTATATATTTATTTATTATAGACCTCCATGAAGCTTAAAAAAATAACCCCAAGACCCTCCTTCGAGATAAATTTGTAAAGATTTCGGTAGAAAAAGCCAGTTCCTCCTATATTGCAGGCTGGCTTTCGCTAGGAAATAATGAACACCTAAATGATCTGAAAGATCTTAAAATCACCAAACTAATGGGGTGAATGTCTTCAAATCTCAAAACTAATGGGTCTAAAAATGAGGGAGAAAGGGGATCCTGAAAATCCCTCCTTAACCCTTCAGACTCGGAAGGGCTCTTGAACGCCCATAAAAAACACACCCGAGCTACCCGGAAGGGCTCTTAAAGACCCATGAGCTCAAAGCCTGTAAGCTTGGTGTGCGAGGCGTACGTCCGACGCATGTAAACAAGAGCCGGCTGGACCGACGCCCCGCATCTCCGGCCACAAGAAGGAGTGCGTCGCTTGTTCGTGTGTGCCTGTATGTTATTGTTAAGTATCGAAAAGTAGTGTAAAGTGGCTGTTTTTGCCATAAAGTTATCTCCAATGAAATCATCATCACAACTGAACCAGTTGACTTAGAGAGCTCTACTTAACGCCATTCTACAGGTACGAAACACATCTACGCTTGGGGATGCACGGGAATGCGGAAGCAAGCCAAATAACAAAGATGCGGTAGCCTAGGCGTAGAAGTTTTTCGGCCAAAACCCCCGGATTTCGGGGAATATATATATAATACATAGCAGGGGCTGGAGGGTTAATGACTAATTTCAGATGATTTGTTTATAGTTATCTCTCATAATCAAAGGGTAATACCTGTACAAACCATGTAATCTTAAACCGCTTGAGTATTCGGGCCACTACCAATCAGATGATGTCAATTTATGTATTAGTTTATTCTGGCTATCTACAAGTGATTTTGTTGTCAGAGTTAGAGGGTTAATTTTTATAATCTTTAACCATTTAATTTCTAGGGAATCTTCCTATATCATCTGGCTGTAGTATATTTAAATTTGATTAGTTTAATTTGACCTAATGAACTCCACACTAGTGCTATCATAGGGCTGGCCTGAAGGATTAGGTAAGAATTGATCAAGTTGGATGTAGTACTGTATTAATAAAGCATAAAAATTGTCATCTGATTAACCCTCTCACATCCTTATGACGCAGAGGTTGCCAGATTAGCAATAAGAAATAGATTACTCTCACTCTTATAATTACCTTTCCAAAATTAGTTTTCTGCCCACAGCTAACTCAAAAGACAACTGCAGAGGTTGAAGTAAATAAACTAAAGGTTTATAAATACGGTACCCCTGACGTTAACAAAGGCTTTAAGTATCCCTAATAGGCTCAACAATTGCGTCAGGACGTGAGAAGGTTAGAGGCATTACCGACAATGATAGGGTTGGTCTAGAAATTCAGACCCAAGTATAATGGTTAAAGCGTGTAAGTTCTGTACAGTATGAGGTGTCCTGGGTTCGAATCCCCAGAGGATCATATGCATTCATTAATTTCATTGGGAGTTATTGGTGTTAAGAACGATATACCGTAAGTTAATTCTCCGACTTAGAAGTGATGCATATTTTAGATAATCCTGAACCTAATATCAAAGTTTTTAAAACAGATGTAATGTGCCATGGTTTCTTGCTACAGTATAGCAAGAAACAATTTTTAGTGAAGTAGAGGATCAGATAGGCCTATTCTAAAACAAAATTGGAAAAAGTAAGTGAACTTTGTTGTTTCACATTATTTATTTAAAAACAAATAGATCAATAATATGGACTTACATAAGCTTTCAATGACTATAATTAATCAAATATAGCTGTAAGTAATAAGATTGATGCATATTATATATTAGGGGTACAGTATTTGAAATAGTCACTGATTATACAGACATTGGCAACTCTTACTGCAACACAGTAAATCAATTTGCCTAAATGGTAAGAAATAAAAATAAATGTGTTGGTCCCAAATAATTTTGGATGTGTGATACTCTCTTCTTACTACAAATATTAATAACAGATTTTTCACTCCAATGGTCATTTCCTGTGTCTTGAAAGCTGCTTATCCCTCAATACCTTCACCTCACCTGCTGGACTGTGTGATGGCCAAACTATCAGCCTCCCGATATTTACCTGCCCGTTCCACCTATTACTATTGAGCTATAAATATCCTTTGTTCGCGCAGCTTCTAAGAGCACGTTTTATTGTCCTAAAACCATTTCCTATATAAAAGTTCTTCCTATCACAACTTCTAGAAGCACGTTCATCAGTCCTATAACTATTACCTGTACCTGCAAGTCTTGAGAGCAGGGTGAAGTTTCTATTGTGCTATAAAAATTCCTCCTTATTAGAACTACAGTACTAACAGCACTATTCCCATCCATCTAACCATTTTCTATAAGTCTTGAGGGAACATTTTAGTAACAGCTTTCTCTGTCCTATAACAATTTGCTGCAAGTCTTGAGAGCAGCGGTGAAGTTACTATTCAGCTATATAAATCTCTCCTTATTTCAACTCAAAACATCACACTCCTCAGCCCTATAGCCATTTTCTATAAGTCTTAAGAGCTGCGGTGATGTTGTGTAGAGATCGGGGGATGTTGGACTGGGTGAGAGACAAACTAGCGGCCTCCCGATGTTTGCCCGCACCCTCCAGCTGACTTACTGAACGTCTTAACAAATCTCGATCACCAGTCTCCATCTGTGGGGGTGGAAGGAAATGGATATTATGTTTGCATGTATATTTATTTACATATCTTTTCTTCCTGAGGAAGGAGGGGAGAAAATACAATAAACGAATGATTAGGAACAAGATGATTGAATACATATGTACAGTTTGCCGCACAAGTCCTGTTTCTCACCAACTCAGTGAAATTGTAATTTGGCAGTTTCGCACACACCTCCCCAACCCCCCTCCCTCACTCCACCTCCTACCTTCCAACCCACCTTTCCTCCCTCCTTTCCACTGTCCGCAAGGGACTGGAGTTCTCGCAGAGATGCTCCAGTCTTGACGTTATTCTTGATTTATAGTGTGCTGGCTATATAATCCAATAGGGTTGATAGCCTCTGAAGTCCAATTTTAACTAACTACCGGTACCGTATCTAACCACTGTCCGACTCTTAGTATCTCACGGTTATGAGGTAGGTGTGTTGTGAATAATTTAAACAACTTGTTTTCATTTTATTATATTGATATCCTAACCGTAAATTACCGGTATTATATTAAATACAGTAGGTTCTTAATCCCTTCCGTACCGTCAATATCCTTTTTATATTATTCTGGCTATTACTATTTGATTTTATTAAGTTTAGGAAGGATCTCTAGTAATTATAAGGCTTCGAACTACAGTATCTCAATGAACCTTTTTAACTACCGTACCACATCTTCCTAAGCTGCATAAAATTGTCTAAATATGGATAGAATAAAATATAACAGACGTCGCTGGTACAGAAAGTGTTAACAAAGTTCAGGCGGGTTATAAATGTGTAGGGTACGATGGCCAATGCAGACGCAAAAATGGGTACTTATTTTTGTTGTCCAGTTGCTTCTGCCAGCCTATAACAGATTGGAAACTAAGAGTAGGGGGGATAAATAGCAAAATGTTTATATTTTTAAGGAATATCAACAAAAATGTTGTACCTGTTCTTATTGAAGAGTGAGAAGACAAATAAGACATGCGTCTCCTTTTTATCACAAAACCCTAATGAGACGCACCTGGACCTAAGGAGACGCAGAAGTGTTTAAATCACAAAAACACCAAAAATTATATAAGTATTAACCTCATTGGTACTTGAAAGAAAGCATGGTACTTTTGGTTGTAAGTTTACAATGCTTAGACAACAAAACTGACTGACATAGGCCATATAATTCATATTATTAAATAGGCAGATAATATAACTTAACATACTAATTTGCTAATTATAGGCCATTACCAAAAGAGTTTAGAGGGTGCAGGGAAGTTATACATGGAACATTAATGCTAATTTGAGGTTTAAATCTAGTGCCACTCGCCCTTCCATGCATATTTGGTGCTAATGCGCCTGTTTTATGCCTGCTTATCTCTAAATAATAAACGTTCAATAACCAACCAAATATCATGTTCATGTACCTTCATTCAGCTTGAAAATGGTAAAAACTGTAACTTTCTGAGTAGTCTGGTACCTATGTGAGCAACTCAAAAGCAATGACAACTTTTTAGGTTAGTGCTTGAATGTGCGTGCATGTGTATGTGTGTGTATGTATAGGTCAGGCATGTGTGTGTGCGTGTCAATGTCGTGGCCGGGGGTGAGACGATACACTCCGTCTGACTGACAAAGGCAAGAGTTGGGCTCATTCATGTTGCCACTCTATCGAGTGATAAGAAAGGAAGTTGGGGAAATGGTGGGGGAAAGTAAGGAGAGGCATGATGGGGGTGGGGGGCTACAACAAAATTTGATTGTGTAGCTAAAAAATGCTTGATTCGATTCCGATTTCCTGAGATGGGGAAAGAGGTGCGTCTCCTTAGGACCAGCAAAAATTATTTAGTCCAAAAGAGACGCATTTTTCAAACTGATGCCATACCACACTGGTAGACAGCCATTCTCCCTACTATGTATGGTATACATAAGGTTGAGTTTCCTTCACCTGAGATCAAAGAAAAGGTTATTATGCTTAATAATGTTACCAAAATAAACACATATTTACAAGGACCCAAGGAGACGCAACCCAGCTACCCTAAGCAGACGCGCGTCTCCTTAGGTTTTGCGCAGTGCGTCTCTATTGGTCCCAGGGTAGCCCTTGTTCTAGTTAAGGCAGCTCTGTCAATGGTGAAGGAAACTCAACCATATTCATACAAGACAGAGAGGTGAGTATGGCTTTCTACCACTGTGGTGTACGACCTTCTGGCATCAGTTTGAAAAAATGCGTCTATTGGATTTTGTGTTTTTTGCTGGCCCTATGGGGACGCACCCTCCCTCCCCTTCAGCCGTGCAAGTAAAAGCCTCTTGGTCATGCAGGGGTATACTTCAACTCATGCACTATCAACCAACAATAACAGAAAAGAGGATCAAATTAGGGAACTGTGAGAAATTTAGCTTTAAAAAAAAAGTAAAT
Organism: Paralithodes platypus; assembly: GCA_032716605.1. Taxonomy (NCBI): domain Eukaryota; kingdom Metazoa; phylum Arthropoda; class Malacostraca; order Decapoda; family Lithodidae; genus Paralithodes; species Paralithodes platypus. The sequence goes on along the minus strand of CM064504.1, from coordinate 23,224,891 downwards.
TCTTAGGTTTTCTGTAAGGAATTTGCAAAAACAAATGATTTTTTTTTTTTTCATCTCATCTCACGCAATAACATATGAAAATAAAAAGCTGGTACTATGTGAGCATATTAGGTGATAGTTAAAAAATATTTTGGGCCACCATTCATGCATCTATCTACTCGTCCTATGCCTGTGCAAGTTTTTTTGTTTCAAGTGCGTCTCCTTGGATCCAGTAGTCTGCATTGGGCATCTTACCCTATATATACTGTGTGTGTGTGTGTGTGTGTGTGTGTGTGTGTGTGTGTGTGTGTGTGTGTGTGTGTGTGTGTGTATATATATACTGTATATATATATATATATATATATATATATATATATATATATCAGTTATATTGGAAGGGGGATGAATCTGGAAAAGCGGAAGGAGTGAGAGTACTGGTATCTGAGGAGTGGGAGGAGAGTGTGATTGGAGCTAAAGTGAGTAAATGGAAGATTGATTATTTTAAAATTGAAAGTTGGTGAAAGAATTAATTTTGTTCATATATTTCAAAAATATATTTTGCTAAATCGTTATTTCCACGTAGTGATTTTGATAAGTTCTTTTGCCTTTATATTGTATCGTCCCTGTTTTAGTTTGTTTATTTTGCAAGCTTTACATCAAATGAAGAGCTAAGGAGAAGGTTAGGTATCAAGAGTATCAGTGATGAGATGCGTACTAGCAGGATTGGATGGTTTGGACATGCGGAGAGGATGGATGAACAAAGCTGGGTGAAAATATGCAAGTCCTTGAATGTGAAGGGAGCTGCACCAAGGGGCGGACCAAAACAGACGTGGGATCGGACTTTGCAGTCTGATCATAAATCAAAGAACCTAACAAGTGAGGCAGCTCTTAACAGGGCTGCCTGGAGTGCCACCATTAAGATGTGAGACCAAAACCGCGCTTTGTGTGGAGCACTCGGTCTATAAATTTGTGTATATTTATGTATATACTGTACATACAGCACTCTAATGACTACAGTATATAGTATTGTATTATGAAACTGCTAATGATGATTACAACGTACCATATGAGCAACAAGGGGAGCGTACAGAGGTGTGGGGAGAAGTGAAGGCACCATATCCTTCCTCACTGCTTCATTCAGCAACTCACTATCATAATCGCTTTCTTTGATCTGAAAATTAGGTTCATTAGTTAGTTAAAAGTATTGGTTCGTTCTTTACCCATTTTTCGCTTCACTGCTTATACAGGGTATTTTTTATTTAATAAAAAATAACAATGATAATTAATCAATCAACCTTAAACCATATGTTCCAATATGAAGTTGGCAGAAATAAAATCATCCACTGCTAAGACAAGGCTCTGGTTTACCACAATCACTGTATAAATATTGTAATATGGTACACTATTACTCAACCATCATATCCTTTATACAGTACACTCAACCCTCCGTTATCGCGGGTTTGGTTATAGTGTTTCACCATTATCGCGCATACCTATAAAACCCAACTACTCTATTACTGCGGGTCCTAGAGCCGTTATTGCGGTCCCTCTTTGACGGGAAAAATAAAAAATCCTGCCTGCCTACGTCACCGCCAAGCATGGGGTGATTCAGCAGCTGATTGGCTTGATGTCAGAGTGAGGTGGGGCTCTCATTGGCTGTTTTTTTCTGTTCTTATATTTATTAATCATGTATCATACAGTGGAGTACCGAAAACAAGAGCAATAATAATGAAAGACTTGACATCAAACTAGAAAACACAAACAAACAAGTGAATCCAATGAATCCAAAATCAGAGCGTCACTTGCGCAATTTACGGTCGCCATCTTTGATGTCAACATAAGCCAGACGCTTCTAAGTCCACCCGCCTTTTACTTGCTTATTTGTGCCTGAACCTCTTATCTCTCGTATTTCTTATGACCTCTAGTGCATTCAGTGATAGGGATGGTGGGCCTGGTGGTAATGATGTAGGAATTGAAAGCCCGGGACCATCAAAACACAGTCAAGTCAAGTGCCGTGCCTGACGAAAGCCACGGAAACGACGATGGGTTAGGCTAGGCCTATGCTAAATATGATTATGTTTTCAAATAAAGTTTATGTGGTAAGTAATATCCCCCATAATATCTATTTTTAAATATTTTCAATATATATTTATTGGATGTAGGCTTTTATTTAAGGGGAGAACCCATTTCTCCCCTTAAATAAACCCCCCCCCCCCCTCCCCTACCCTACAAAACCTATTTTGGGGGTAACACACCCCCCCCCCCCCCCCCCACCCCACCCGCCACCCCTCCCCTACCTAACCTAACCTAACCTACCTAACCTAACCTAACTTACCTAACCTAACCTAACTTACCCAACCTAACCTAACTTACCTAACCTAACTTACCTAACCTTACCTAACCTAACCTAACTTACCTAACCTAACTTACCTAACCTAACTTACCTATTTTTATTTACTTGGGTGACTGGACGAATCTGAGGGCGAAAAGTTGGGACCTGGGAACCAACTAATTTTTCCCCATAATTTATTAAGTTCCATTATCGCGATTCTCGTTATAGCGCCACTGATTAGGCGCGATAACAGAGGGTTGAGTGTACTGTACTATATCTTCTGATTCCTTACTAATTAGTACCGTAAAGTGGGGTAACTTCGTACTGCGGTGATAACTTCGGACATCGGCGGGAATAAGTAATTAGACATTGTCATTATATAATGGAAATGCTTTTTTTTTTTTTTGTGGGGTCCGTTTAGAGAAATGGCACAGGAAGAGCATGTAAAAGTCCTAGGGAACTGACATGAGTATATGTACACTAAAAATATATTATATACTGTATATGATGAAAATACAGTACAGTATGTACATTTTTCGCTACCCTGAAGAAATTTGTTTGTATGAATGATGTTGTGACTGATATCATTTTGTAGTAACATGACCAGAGACAACATCCACCAAAGGAAATTTGTTACACTTGTATAACGCTCTAGCTAGAACACTATCATTTAACCGATTGTGTTTTTAAAACAAAACATGCTAACTTCGGACATGGAACAAAACAATCGTTTGTTATTATTTGCGCTATGAAAATAATTCATAATACTTGTCCATCATTAACATGGTGGTAAAAGATCAAATAATCATTCTCGGAGTCCAAAAACCCATAAAAATATGATAATATGCTAACCGCTTTATATATTTCGGATAATTCTGGATATATAATATATATAAATTAGGAGAGGCATATATCTTGCCCAAATTTTTTTTTATCTGCCGAAAGAAACACCAACAAATACGTTATACCTGTAAAAATGATCAAATTCATAAAAGTGTATATGCAGTGATATAGTATACATACCTATATATTTTCACTAGGCCTAGTTAATTTTCGAGTTATTTGATTAGACAGCATTGGTTATTTTTCCTGCTCAATATTTTCTAAGAGTGAGCTCAATGCCTAACGAGAACAGATCCAAACAAAATATATGTTAACCATCATATATAACCCCCTCCTATACTGATTATACAGGCCTAAAAGTATTGACTGTGCATTTTCCACTAAAACATCGGACAGGAATAAGCAGCAATAATAAAATATTCATATAAAATAGTAGGAGCCGAAAAATGAATGAAATAAGGCCACGAACGTACTGTACGTCCAAAGTTCTCCTCCGTTTGTCCGGAG